>LPNX010275264.1:250114-284819 GCA_001517045.1 Pseudotsuga menziesii | reverse complement strand
ACTCTCTTTAGCTGCTCAGAAAGGGTGGAAAGTTCATCAAATGGATGTGAAGACTGCTTTCTTGAATGGAGACTTGAAAGAGAATTTCTTCATGTCTCAACCAAAAGGCTTTGTTGTGAAAGGAAAAGAACAAAAGGTATGCAAGCTTGTCAAATCCTTGTATGGCCTAAAACAAGCGCCTCGCGCATGGTATGAAAAGTTAACCGAGCATCTTTTGAAGTTAAATTTCGAACATTTTGATCTTGATGATGCAACACTGTTTATAAACAAAGTTGGAAGATCTGTTGTGTATCTTGTGGTGTACGTAGATGATCTTTTGATGACAGGGACAATGAGAGCTATATAGCATCCATAAAGAAAGATTTGAAAAAGATCTTTGAAATGACAGATATGGGACATCTCCACTATTACTTAGGAATTGAAGTCACTTAACATCCTAAGTATATTTTCCTATCTCAGAAAAAATATGTTGGAGAACTACTAAACAAATTTTGCATGACAGAATGCAACCCTATATCTACTCCAATGGAACAAAAAATGAAGCTCACATCAAGCGAAGGAAAAGAATTTGAGGATGCGACCAAGTATCGACAACTTGTAGGAAGCCTTATCTACCTTGCAACAACTAGACCAGATATTTGTTATGTTGTTGGCATACTTTCAAGGTTCATGCATAAACCTTGTGAAGGACACTGGTCAGCTGCAAAAAGAGTTCTAAGATACTTGAAGGGGAATCAAGACGTTGGACTCAAGTACTCTAAAGTGGATGACTTCAAACTTATTGGGTACTCAGAATCAGATTTTGATGGCGATAAGGAGACAGGAGTATCAACTTCTGGATACACAATGAGTCTTGGATCAGCAGCTGTCTCATGGAGATCACGCAAACAGTCAGTTCCAGCAGATTCAACAACAGAAGCAGAATATGTGGCTGCAGCTGAAGCAACGAAAGAAATAGTATGGCTCAGGAAGATACTTGAAGATTTGCAAGAAAAACAAGAGAACTCCACTCCATTGTTGGTCGACAATACTTCTGCAATCAAGCTGGCTAAGAATCCTAGATTCCATGATCGAACCAAACACATCAACACAAAGTATCATTTGATTCGACATCATGTAGAGGCCAATACAGTCCATCTTCGACATTGTTCCACAAATGATCAAATTGCAGACATCTTCACCAAAGTGCTTAGACGAGAAAAGTTTGAAAGATTCAGAAACATGCTCGGACTTACGAACACCCCTTTGGATTAAGAGGGGGATTGTTAGAATATAATCTGTCGGATTATATATTGTAAATAAATAAAGAAAATAAATAGTTATGCAGGAAGCTGAACAGTTACATAGGAAGGTGAAAAGGCTGATGAAGCTCAACCACCACATGTAATGTATAAATGAATGCATTAGCCATGAATAGAATGGAATCGGGAGTTATTACCTATCACCAGAAAATAGCTTGCATTAACTGGGAAACTTCCTAAAGAGGAGCGCATCCATCCGAAGAAACCCTAACAAGGGTAAAATAAGTGCATAGTGTATTATCCCATAATTTTTGTGTTACAAATTGAAGTGAGGAGATCTATTTATATCATCTCACATTCACTTTTAAAAATATCAGTCCTACATGCCTTAAAATAAGTCAATTTGAAATTGTAAATTGTCAACTGAAAATTAAAAGAAAATAATAATTAAATATAGCCTAAGGTTGGCTCAAGGTAGCCTACCTGGGGTATTTGTATCCCCAGGTGCCAAAACACACTCAAATAAGTGAATCAATCCAAACAAAAGGTTGGAGTGAGTTGGAGGGAGGGCGTTATACCTCATCTAACCCCTAGAATGTTGTAAAATCCCTCGATGCCCTCCTCAAAGCATGAAAAGGCCTAGCATGGAAGGTGCTTTTCCTATGAGGAATAAGGCCAGGGAGAGCAAGGACCCACTAACTGAAGTGCCATAAGGGTGTCCAAAGTGGCTACGAAAGAAGACGAGTGTATCATAGTTGAAGCAGAGGCCACAAGAGCGCACAAGTAGGATATGGAGCCATGAGACCCAGTGGTAAACCCTTAGGGACCCCAGACACCAACCTTGAGGTTAAAACCCCCTTTAAAGGGAATTCAATAGTGTCATTAAGCCATAGTACCCTTAAAGGAGGACCAGGCCCAACCATGACCACCATTGCTCAATAACACCCAACCTGGTTGAAAAATTGGCCCTCTCTCCCTGAGGTACACCTGAAGGTGTGTTGGGTACAAGTGTAGCATAACATATTGGAACCATAATATGTAAATCTTGTTTGTGATACTCTATGTGAAAACGATGACAAGAACCAGATTGTCGAACTAAGATACTCTTCAACAACTATGCAAACTTTTTCCCATTAAAACAATGAAAATTGTGCCACTATACAACTGCAGAAAGAATGATAAGAATCAATTTTCAGACGAGATGAAGGTAGGAACCGTAAGATATAAAACAATTGTTGACAACCATGCTACTATGGAACACTGTAATGTCGATGTATTGGTTGAATCGATACAGTAGCAATCAAATGTAACTTGTCATGGTTTGTTTACCATGAATGGATAACATATGGGTCATTTCTCTTATGCTTTTTCATAGTGTTTTATCTATGATATTGACATGTTCATTAATGAGCGTGGAGATTATATGTTCTATGATCTACGTGCTCATTGAAGGTGTAGCTACAGAAGGTTCAAAAATTTGTATGCATCCTCTTTAAGTTTCATTTTTGGAATGGTTATGAAACATTGCAAGAACCTCTACTATCTCTTATTCATCATGGATACAATTGATATGTGATCAATTGTTAAACTAAGTGACTATATGGATTGAAGTGGATATATAAAGCTTTAGCTGCAAAACTTGATTGAATATTGAAATAAATGAAAGTTGTATAAATAAATATGGCACGAACGATTCAGAAATTTTAATGAGTAAACTTTCTCATGAGAACACCATTAATGCTAGAAACATCATAGAATAAAATTGATCCATTAAAGAAACAATAGAGAAGACAAATGAATTCCAGATAAATGTAGGTTGTGAAGAAGATAAATCTCAAATGGAAGAGGCAGAAAAAATTTATGATGTGCAACATGCACAAAGGAAGCATAAATTTGCTTCGACATTGCAGACATTGAATAATAACTAAACTGCAAGGCATTGTTGGCAATTTGAAAGTGAGTTTTTATTTCAAGAAGGGGAGAATGTCTTTAAAGATGCATAGATGACAATAAATTCATTATACTAGGTAGATTATTGATTAAATTGATGAAAGGCTCAACATGTACCTGTTGAAATTGAAGAAGGTCAATGTCAAAAACACCAAGACTGAGATCACTATACAATATTGCAAATCCATATTTTGAAGCGTGTCAAAGAGGATCTACCCTTGATATACGAGAAACATGAATTTGAAGATGCCAATGTCACTAATTTGCAATTATGAAGTGGCTAGTTAAAAAAACTAGACAATTTTACAAGATAAAGTGGACTATAAGTTCAGGGGGTTCTAATAACTATGCAAGACAGTGGGAGCAAGCATCCAATGCAATCAGAGTATTCAAAAGAAGCGTCATTGGCAGTGAGAGACTATGCATCAGTTAAGAAAATCCAAGAAGAAACCATGAAATGATAAGACAGTAAGAATATTCCAAAAAAAGTGTCATTGATATGGGACCCTATATAGCAATCATGAGAAATAAGGAGTTGATCATGCAGTAACGTTGATAGGGGGAGAAAAGTTACATCTAGCTTGATGAAAATAGGAGCATTTTCAAAACCAATCAAATCAAGACACTTTGTCATTAATGTCAAAGTGGGGGGGGAATTAAGGCATGGTAAAACCATAGTGAAAAAAGAGAGTTTGGTAAGGTGTTTTTAGTGCGGCTTGAGATCAATGCCAAAGGGGGACATTGTTAGCATAAGTTGTCATTGATGTCAAGGCATGATGATCATTGTATGATCATTGGAATTGATGCTCACTAATCACAAAGGTGAACAAGGTGTGTTTGAAGAGTTTAAAGTTATCACTGTCATTGATGCTTACTAATCACAAAGGTGAACAAGGTGTGTTTGAAGAGTTTTAAAGTTATTTATATATCACTTGAAGGATTGCCTGAAGAAGTTAGAAATTAGAGGAAATTTGGGGTCTAAAATGGGCCTTATAAGAAAACGTGCCAACAATAAGTTCTTGTGAGTTTGAATTCAAAAACCAATAGAATTTCAATAAAATGAGTCAACCATAATGGTTGAATTGACATATTTGTCATAAAAAAAACTACTTTTTTTGTTCGTATTTTTGACATATCTCCCTATGTTTTTACTCAAATTTTGATTGGGAGAGCTCATTAGATACAGAATTTGATTCTGCATCCAACGAGTGCCCACACTGCATACTTTTGATGGACCCCGCGACCCTAAAAACAAGAAATACCTGAAAAAAACGTGAAAATACCTACATACTTATGTCATCTTCACGTTTTTTCAGGTATTTTTTGTTTTTGGGGTGGCAGGGTCCATCAAAAGTATGCAATGTGGGTACTCATTGGATGCAGAATTAAATTCCACATCCAACAAGCTCTCCCGATCGAAATTTGAGTAAAAAAAAGGGAGATAGGTCGAAAATACGAACACAAAAAAGTAGTTTTTTTCTTTCTTCCTCCAAAATTAATAAATATTATTTTATTATTTTAACTATTATTTTATTATTTTCCTTAGGAGGCCCATTTTAGACCTCAAAATTCCTCTAATTAGTAAACATGGATCAAAAGAATGATAGGCAATTATACTAAATATGGAGGCTGTTAGGATTATTAATCCTCCCTTGTCCAAATTGGTCATATGTCTGAATCGGGAGTCATGTCTAAATCAGGAGTCCATTTAGTCTATTTATAGTCATTAACACCATTGGGTCCACTTGGCCTAATTGGGGCACATGTTTCAATTACTAAAGTGTGGGGAACACAAATTGAGGCTCACTGCCACTGATTGCACTTGATTGCATCAATTTAGGAGCCTCCTAGACCAATCCCTACAATTTAGGAGCCACTAGGAGTGCCGAAACCAACCAAGGTCAATCCAGTTTAGTTGATGACTGGTTAAGCTGAGTTAGGAGTCGGTTACATTCAGTTCTAGTCCTCTACATTCAGTTAGCGCTAGGTTTGCATGGTTGCACTAAGGAGGGGCGTATTTCTCACCTACCACAGTCATTTAGCCTCAGTCAACACTGAATGTAACACTTGAGTTGTGTTTTAGAGCTCTGATGAACTTCGGTTATGGTTTAGACAAGGTTAGTTAACTATTGAGTCCTCCGACAGTGATTTAAACAAGGTCTTAGTTACCTACAGTCAAGTAGAGTCTAATCAATTCAAATTTCCTCATGTGGATTCGAATTGCATGTGGCTATTTAAGCCATTATACTTCATTGTAATTATTATCTAATTACTCTTTGATTAATGAAAAGCATTCACAGTTGCAAGCCATTTTTGCACTGTTTCATTCTTCAATAACTGAGTAAATTGTGTGTTTGTCCACAAATCTATGTGCTCAATTTAATAGAGGCAATGCAATCCATATGAAGAGCAACATGAAGAACTATGGAAGACATACCTAAGGATTTTATTGAATGAATATACTCACATTTGAAATGAAAATGACATGTCGGGCCTAAAAGCAAATTGATGAGAAATAATAATTAGTCGAGTCCATGTACTTTGTAAAAAGAAATAATTATTTATCAAATGTGAATGTCGGCTAAAATATAAATAAATGAGTGAATGCGTATAAATAAAAAGTGTCACATTTCATTTGAAAAGGGAGATAGGAAGTGAAATATGTAAGAGAAGATATAGAATAAATTTTGGGGAAAACCGAAAGCAAAGGAACAAGAAGAAAATATCAACATCTTGTTGATCAAGGAAAAGAAAGAAGCCAGATAATAGTACTTGGTTTTATTTTTTGTAGAAAAGACATCTTATTTACATGTTGATTAATAATATAAGATTTGTAAGTACAGAAGTAAAGCATTGGAGCAGCCAATGCTTGCGGGAGCATAAATTTGTGGGGGCATAAATAAAGCATTGGAGTAGCCAGTGCTTGTGGGTGTAGAAAGGAAGCTTTGGTCCAGCCATTGCTAGTGGGTGTAGAAAGAAAAGTTGGGAGTTAAAAATTGCTTGTGGGTGTACATAAAATAAGCATTGAGGCAATTATTGCTCATATGCATGTTGCATAGAATTTTTAAGAGGACCACAATTGTGGATGAAGATTACCAAGTTGATGTAAACCATTGAATAGATTACAAAGTTTTACTACTTACATATGTTAAGTCTATTGTGTTCAATTTGTTAATTAGTTACATTGTATATTGAATAGAAGTCTACAATCGATTGATCAATTGAAAAGTGATTAAGTACATAACATTGATTCAACCCCCCTTCTTAGTGTTCCTAGTGTGTTCAATAGCAGGGACATGTTGCATTGCAACTATGGCTCTTGTTTGATAATAATATTTGGGATTTTTTATTTCTAAGTTTGGTATACAACAAATATTGATACCTATTACATATTTGTTGAAATCTAGAGGATAAAAAGTGAAAAAAATCCTGATCATGGATAACCTGATTATATATGTTCATATGTTTTAAATGACAAGAAAATAAGATTGTTTACATTCCAAATAGAATTCATAAAACAATATCATTTAACTAGATTCTAAGCCATAAAATGGAAAAGAAAAATGTAAATAAATATTTCGAAATAATGTGAATAAATTCTCACCCTTGAGTTTTTTTATAACATTTAGAGTCATAGATTGCAAAAAACAAAAACAAAAAAAAATAATATTAGTGTTCTTTTGACGAAAGCTCAAAGCACATTCAAATAGGGAATACATTTAATTTCTAAGTTTTTCCTCAGAGCTTTCAAATACTAAATACATTCAAAATCAGAGATCTTCATCAAAGTTGTCAAGGAAAAAATGTATTCAATTTTTGAGGTTTTCTCATCAAATTGCAACTCTTAAAATGGACAAGTCATTCTCTATATTAAATCACAAGTAAAAAAATAAAAATTAGAAAGACAGAAAAATCAAAGTTTGCATTGTTTTAGCCCAAGTGCAACACCTAAAATGTGAAACACAAAACAAGCAATACATCATCAAGTTGGAAGCCATAAAATACCTGAGTATTTATCCTAAATTTCAAAGAAAGACTATACAATTTAAGAAAAACCAAGAAAAACAAATAGAGCTTTAAAATTACGATTCATGAGACGATGAACTAACGAATTTTTGGCAGAAAGTAAGAGTGGTACTCATGGTTTCCATGAAATGACATACAAAGTTTAATGTAGTATGATTTGAATGCTTCCTCTAGCTAAGAGGGAGCCTCATTGTTATTGTGAACCTCTCTTGTTTCCAGGCTAGGGAAATTAATGATTGAATACCTAGCCGAAGGATAAGTTTTGAAGAGTTAATTAAGTCTCCAGGCTTTCCTTAGCCACTGTAAATTTAGCTTTAAAATGTTTAGATAACTTTAGGTTTTCTACACTATATAAACTTAGACTAATAACCCGTAACGAGTTAGTTACGCGATGGGCCACTTCCAGAAAAGGATAAACAAAGTAAATTTTGTATCAACATCGTTTGAATTCCCCGTTAACATAATTAACTGAAAAACACAACCAATAGCATTGCCAATTTGTTAACCATAATTTAGTGATTCATATACATAATATATAATGATACCATATCAAATTTAATACATAAAAAAGAAACAAGAGTTTTTAAAAAATACCTAAATTATGGCAGAAGAAGCAACCAATGGAAAATTGAAGCAACTAGTAGTAAGTTAGGAATTGGTTCATGAGTAGTAGAAGAAGCACTCTACTACTACTTCCAGAAAAGGAATTTGTAACCGGTATGGAGCGGAAACCCTGAGAAACCTGAGACGCCTGGAAAAACTGAAAGATGAGTATTCTTCCAAGCATCGCTATGTCCTGATGATGAGCCGCGCTTGGCTTGAAATGTTGACAGTAAATTTTCTACCGCTGATTCTCCATTAGATGCCAAGAAGCACTCTAGTCTTGAAAGAAAATTTTGAAGGGAAATCGAATCCCTTAAATAAAATCATGATGCATCTAGTGAAAAATTGGGATTAATTAACAGAGGACTCCAAGAATGTGGAGGACATTGGTTGACAACGTTAGCAACCTAACATTTAGCAGATTTTAATAGTAATTGGCCACATTATAATCACATTATCCTTCATGCATATATTTGCAGAGAATATGAAAGTTGTCCAAATCCATGTTGAAGACATCCAAATCCCCACAGGAATTAATACTGATGGGTCATTACAAAATTGTCTTTCTTTTGATACAATGTTATTTATTCATGCCTTTTGATCTAGATCGGTAAAATTGATATTTTAAAGTTTCTTTTAACAAAAAATTTTACTTAGCACTTCTAGGATGGGCTAGAACCCCTTATAAGGGCAGGGACAGGTTCATTTTTTATTCTTAACTACCATTTAACTTTCTTCAATTCCAAATATGAATATGAGATATCATACCTGGTTTTCAATGCAAAGCACCCTAGATCAATTGTATCCCTCAACCAGATACACAAGAACCAACCTCTGTTAAAGAGTGAGTCCTCCCTAGGGATTCAAAAATGTCTAGACAGTGTTGTATATCATGAATAGAAGTTGATTATAGATTGTGAAGGTTTGATCCTAAGGTTTCATTTTCAATTTTTCTCAACCAAACAATTATGTACAATACCATACCAATATTAGGCACAAAATTACAATTCCATATTCATGTTAATGATTTTGGAATCGTAACCATATTATTACCACAATCAAATTACAAGACCGCATGTTTATCATAATAAATATAGTTTGGCATAAATACAATACCATTTTGAGTTGTGCATTGAGTATCTAGGTGCATATAGCTTGTCCTCGTCTCTAATGAGATTGAAGTTCTAAACATCCATAGCACCATACACACAATCAAGAATGTGTTTCATCCATTGCCATAGAATTACACAATGCCAAAAGTTACAAGGCATTGTTCTCCCTTCGAATTTTTTTTTTTTAATGTTGTGGTTTCTAGGGCATCATTTAAAGCTAGTTTATTGGCTTCTATTTCTTGTTTTAGACAAGCTTATCAAACCATGTGGCACTACATTCTCATCACTGAAGTGAGTACATTGAGCCTCCTATTGTCTATGGCTACCCATTGAATTTTCCACTACTATAGTTTCTAGAGAGTTTCTAGTCCATGGAGGAATCAAGCTACAAGTAAGAATATTGCATTTTGAGTTGCTAGAATTTTTTGGATAATAAACAACATTTAGAAAAGAACAATGACATGAAAATGGTTTTTGGTTTTGCCTACATAATAATGAAGTGAAATAAAATACAACACTTAGTGATGAGATTCATTGCCCACATTCTCATGTGCATTGAAATTTGTCAGTGATTATGTTGTTTTTATCATTCTCTAATTATTTGATGGATTAATTCAAGCCCAAGTTTACGTTGTTAATCTCTTTGACGATTCTTATAAAGAGTTTGATTCACAAAAACTTCTTGTCATTTACTCTCTATCGTACTTGCATAAAAACTTAAGCAAAAACGAAGTGAGAATATGACATGCACTTGGTTAACCATGCTGACTACCATGTAAGGATCATTGGTAGCATTCGTTAAGTCTATAGCAATTAGATTGGTTCCCCTAATCATGCCCCATTTTAGAAGTCCAATATACCATTCCATTTTTTTACACATAAATAAAAACAACCATGTTCAACCATATACATAAATTCCTTCCTCCTTAAGTTGTATCATGAAATTTTAAAATTAAATCTCATAAAAATTCCTACAGGAATGCGTCAGGTTGTAAAATAGGTTATAGAAAATATCAAATTTCCCATTGGTTTTGCTTCAAACATAAATAGCACATTAACAAAGCAATGCGATTTCAGTGGAGCTAAAACTCATGATTGGCATACCTTTATCGAGGTTTGACACTAAAAGTCACGATGGAAAGTATGACACTTATTATGAAGCATGCGACAACCACAACTATAACTAAAAATCATGTAGCTTTGGGTCTCTAGGAAACTATGATATAGGGTATAATAGATGAATGAATTGAATTGTAAACAATAGGCATTCAAGAAAATGAAACTTAGAAAGAAAGGAAAAACACTCTCACCTTTCATTTGTTTGGCATGCATCATTGTACTTTGATAAGTTAATTTCAAAATATCTTGGATTTCATATATCTACTTTGTATTTCAAACCTATTCTAACTATTAAACCCTAAACTCCTTAAACCTTAACCCCTAAGTCGTCAACCCTTAAACCCTTAACCCCTAAAGCCTCTAATCCTTAAAGGCCCTAACCCATAACCACTAACCACCTAACCCTTAACCCTTAACCCCTAACCTATTAATCCCTTCACCCCCAAGCCCTTAACCCCCAAATCCCTAAACCTATTAACCCCTAAGTTGTTAACCCCTAACCCCTTATGTCATTTTTCCCACTTTTGATGTTTTCGTAGTGAATGATAAAAGCATTTGCGACAAGTTCCGCAACATATTTTTGTAAAAAACATATCATTGTACGTTTGACAAAAAAATCATGATGTCATAAGTTTGATGCCAAACCACTTAATTTGGTCAGGTTGACACCAACACATTTGTCTATAGACATCCATTGGTAATTCATCGTAACATCGACGATTGTGAAAGAAACCTCCAACAAAAATCCATCTAATGTTCTTCATCCCACCGATGCAATCTCCAACAAACATCCATAAAAAATGCATCATAACACCAACGTAAATATTTCACATTTTTGTCACCCCACCAAGGTAGTCTCCAATGAACACTTGTCACAATGTGTCATAACAATTATGATAATGGGTAGTAAAGTTCAACAAAAAGTTGTCACATTTTCGACCTCCCACCAATGCATTGTCTGATTAACATTCGTCGACCATTCCTCATAAAATTGAGGGTTGTTTGTTGCAACACCGAGGCGGATGTCTTATGAATTTATCACAATTGCGACAAAATGTCGTCGAAAGACCAATGATAGTTTGTAGTAAAGATGAAGCCAATTTCCGATGTTCATGTCACAATTCAAGTGAAAGTTAGCCAAAAGACAAACATTGATTTTCAAGAAAGATCGAGGATGAGTTTCCACAAACTGGTCATAACTTTGATTGAAGTATGTGGCAACACAAACGATGGTTTTGTCAAAAGTCAAAGATGATTTTAGACACAGATGATTTTAAAGAACCATACTTATTTAAAAGTGTATAAATGTTGGCGAATATTACCAATTCTTAAAACGCCATCTATAAAATGATTGGCGATATTTTTCAAAAAATATTTTAATTTCCAAGGATTTTGTATCGTTTATATAATAATTTGGCAACTTTTAGGGTGAAAAAATTTTACCCCATCAAAATTGGGCAAAACAGGGCTTCAAAAAATGCAAAATGGCGAATCTTTTTTGGGAGAAAAACATGGAAAAATAGCCTACTGGGCTAAAATTCGCCCCTAAAATTATCCCTAATTTTAGATGACTATGCTCGATTTCCGTTGAAAGTCTATCCAAACAATGACGATTGTTTGTTAGTTTAAAAAAAATATAGACAACCTACTCAATTTTGTTATCACGATGTTGCCACATCATTGTAGTTACACTAGCACGATGTTGATACACCATAGCAACACTATAGTCGTAACACCCATTTTGTTGTCACGATGTTGCTACATTGTTATAGTTACACTACCGCAATGCCACTACATTGCGGTTGCTGCACCGTGGAAGTTACACCAAACATCGTGATGTTGCTAGACTATGGTGATAAAACCAAACATCGTGATACTGCTACACATCTATCCTGATTCTGATGTAGAAGTTTTGAATATGTTTTCAAGGTCATGATACTGGTTGACTTTTTAAGAATTGTCACGTTAATATAGGTGTTATAGAATAACATTGCTAGTCTAGCTAGAGTGCACTAGCCATGCAAATTTTATCAGCATATCAATACGTTTTCACAACAAGCATGTGAAATCTTACATGAGTAGTCAAGCTTCCTAGACACGTATATCATCATATCAATGTTAAACGTTACCACATGAATATATGATGAGACTATTACTTAACAATGGTATCCCACATAATTACAATATCATAAGTCAAAGCATCACATGTAAAATTACTAACATAAAGAATCCTGACACAACATAATCACATTTCAATGATGTATCAACAACCATAATTTGTAAATTTTAGCAATATTCATCACCTTTAATTCAATGGATTATAAGAGGATTCCTTATAGTGACTAATTTCAAAAGATATTAGCATACCTTATAGGATATTTTAGAATATTAATTTCAAAATATCTTATACTTTCCGGGTCTAGGTGGTGTCTTGCCTTCTTTTCTCAAGGCCTTCTCCTTTAAGTCATCTAGTAGATTCTTCTATTCCCTCTCAGGAATCATGGGAGGACACTCAAACATATGGTTTTTTTGCAATTGAGCTCTATTTTTTTCCCTCACATATTTCAGATGTACACCAGCCATTGAGGTGACTTCGTTTTTGTTGAAGGTTTCACCAAACAGACTGACCAAGTAGTTAATAAGATTATTTTTCAAATTACCATTCTACTCATTCCACTGTGTGCAAATGTTGGGCCCAAAGATGTCTAAGGATTTTTCATTCACATGCTTGTCAATGTCCAACAGAGGAAGTTCCTTGTGTACCCATTATTTCACTAGATTTTTGTACTTCAAGAGAACATCGATGTCACCTATACTATCATCGTCATAAGAACATGATCCTCTTTCAGCACTAAAAATTCCATCCACCTTCAGAATTTCCGTCTTTCCTTTTCACCTCTAGTTGATATCGCCCTATTAGATGTGTTGGACGTTACACTTGCCCCTATCCCTCCTAAAATTCCCTCGCTCTAGGATGATAGGTCTTACATATACATATTCAATTTTACTTGTACCCTACTGAATGAAAAAAAAACTAATGTAGGTGATTGAGAGATTATCACTAGTCAAAGAAACAATAATATATGTAATGCATATTATAAAATTTTAGACATCAAGTAATGTACACAACATCAATCTTACTTTACCCCTTTAACCCTTAACATCAAACAATGTATAGTAAACCCTTTGCATTTCTTAATGTACACTAAACCCTTAAAATTGCTTAATGTACACTAAACCCTACATTAAGCTCACTTTAACATCACAATGCACACAAAACCTTTCAATCCTTTACTTACTACACCCCCTAAATTCTAATATATCTCAAAGGCACTTTCCCGATATCCCATCTAGACCGTTCACACTAGATTAAAAGCATGAGGGATAAAAGAGGGGGACCCTATACGAACGATTTAGATCTATTGAGAACATTTTCAGCATTCCATTGGGATTGTTCATGCTATTATGGTTACATGTTGGATTCAAGAGTGATACCTTGCACCAATGGTCTACATAAATCCATTCTCATACTTGATAACCATTCAAGCTAGGGGTTGTTCTCTATAACCAAGATTGATACTTGAAGATTAGTCATAGTATCCAAGATTCATCAGGAGGTCAAATATCCCACCAAAGATACCGCCATAATCTATAGATTCTCATGCTATTCCAGATGAAATTGAATCTTGAGTTTCGAAAATAGGTCTGTTTGATTTTCTCACCAATCACAAAAGAGATATTTCATACATCCGACTCAAAAAAATTGGTGGCTCTACCTTTTTTTTAGACTAGGGGAATCGACAACTGGGGACGGGGCTAGTACTTATGTGACACGGGGTGCAGGGATCCAATCCCGCTACCATTATACCCCTAGGTGCAACCACAGGGCCTGAACCATGGCACAGGGGTAAGTTTGAGGGTATTTGAACATGAGATCTTCCATTTACAACATTTCAACTTTACCACTTTCTCTTCCTCGCATAAGCGGCTCCACCAGTTTTTTAACATAAATAAATATTTGATATTTATAAAGAGTTGACTAAAATCAACAACAAAATTTTACAGAAAAGATGCAGAGCATCAGTCCAAAAGAGAGCTTCAAAGAGTTTATGAGAGAGACATTCATGCCATATACAGTCCTCCGTAGTTTCAAATCTAAAACTATATAACTACCAACAACTACGCTATTGTAGATCTTAATAAACTTCCTAAGCAGTAACAAACTAAAAAGGTTCATAAGAAAACAAACTAACGGGAACTATGGTAATTGTGCATGACCCATTCTTCAACATTTTCTGTGGGATTTTCTTTCACAAATTCTCCTTCTTGGTCCTTTGAACTCGAAATAACTACTACAGAATTAGGGGGTCGATGAACAAAAGAGACCTCAAATTCCCTACTAGCAAAATAGTCCATAGTTTGGGATTTTTATCCAAAACCAGTTCATCATGTCATTCACATGTAGCTTTAATGGTGTCAATGTCAGTTGTATTGACATAAATTCTACATTCAACATCATCCAAATGGACATCCAAATAGCATAATTGCAACGAGAGTTGATGGACAACCTACTATGAATCATCCAATCGAGTGTCTATACCTCAGATGTGTATCATAACTTGACACATTGCCTCCATAAATCCCTCCATCTGTCAATTCATTCAACACAGATGACTACAAATTTCCCTAATATCAACATGAGTGTCTCTAATTTCCTTCGAAAGTTTCTGAATCCTCAACTCCAGATCTGTAACAAACTTTATCTTTGCTTAACATACACCAACTAAAGCCCCCTGTAGGCCAATATTTCCATATTAGAAAAAGGGAGGATACTAAACTAGACTCAAAAGCAAACTCTTGAAGAATGCTCTTCATGTGCCCAGTCACCAACACAATCCAAAGCCACTCCCTTGTGGCATAGGGGAATGCTTCATCAACTTTAGTAACCCACAAAACCATCACTTAAGCACGTTGCAAACTAATCTCCCCCCTATTTTCTCTAATGCAAACGTGAATGAAGCTTGGCTAAGAAGGAGGGTAATACATAACCCAAAGCCTTGACAAATACAAGACACCCGTATGCTTATTCATGCGCAAAGCCATCAAATCTTGTGATATAGACGAGGAATGGTGGTAATGAATAATTGAGGAGGACATGGTGCTCCTTTTTGGAAATACCAACATAATAAATGTGTTTCCTATGTATTCAAACAACTAGGGATACATGAAGGGATTAAAGGATGACTAGAGGAGACAACATGTCAGCAATGATTATATCACTATGTGCCAGAAGAACTGCATTGTTTACATCCAATTTAGTTGCAATATTATTACCCCGTCGCACATGGAAAAGTTGAACTTTAGGAAATTAGTTAAGGATATTGTTAATATAGTGTTGCAATCATCTCACAACTTTATCTTCTAGATATTTTCCCCTTATGGTTTGAGAGATTATTAAATGAGTCACTTATGACGATAAGCGATTGGATGCCAAGAGGAGAAACAAGTTTAAGACCATGATAAAGAGCATATCACTTGGCTTGATTATTATTGGNGTAGTTCCTCTGGGTTTCAATAAGACCACCCCCCCCCCCCTCCCCCCTCACACTTACCTCCCCAAACTGGGAGCTCCACCTTAATCACCAATGAATGCGGTGTTAATGCTTAGGAAAAGCAAATTTAATGGCTTCTCCCTAACATGTAAATAATTCCATCTTTATGTGAATCATAACTAGTAAAGAAGAGCACACTACAAGATATGAAGATCTATGCCATGAATAGGACAAATTAACCCCAAGATGATATAGTGCTTCATCCATAAGTAAACAATATGTCATGAATATGCAATGTGTGAGTGAGATGCACTATCTAGGAGTCTTCATACCCTCATAAACTCATTATCCATAGGCAAAGCTTCATCAAATAGCTCTTGCTAATTCTTCTCAAAATCCGGAGACCCTAAATTGACGGGTTCTCATTTCATGACTGTATAAATTGTTAGATAAATGCTAAGCAATAAATCCTAAACATGCCAATATCTTCAATATGAGGGCATATGAAAACACCAAGAGAGAAGCCACATCCCATATCTTCTAGCACAAACAAATCATGAATATCTAACTAGCATAAAATACCCAAAGCACCCAACAACTCCTCATCCTATCAAACAAACTTGTGATGTAAAATCCACAAGTGTGGGACCTCATATAATATATGGGGTAGCATGCAACAAAGAGGGATATCAATTTTCTTGCAAATTTCTATTAGAGCCAACTTCAAAACCCCTCTTGCTTGATGGTTTGATGGGTGATATTAATGGGTTGCTTTGTGTTCATAATAAATATGGTGATTACATTGGCCCTATCCACCATTGGATAGAGGAACCTTGTAGCAGAACATTACACTCCTGGTTTGGTTTTGGTATTCTTTATCATTTCCATGATCCCACTTAATTTTATGGCCAATCAACGATGGAATTTCTAGCAAATGTGTATTGGATGGTTGGTGTGTCTTCGTTTTGGTTCAACCAAACACAAGAAAATTTTTCATGGTGTCGAGGAGATCACTCAATGGTTACATTGGCTATTTGATTTTACCTCCTCTTGTATTTTTATATGTTATAGTAGGGTAGAGGAATAAGCTCAACATTCATGAGAAATGAGTTTTATTGTGTTTTTCACTTTGGCATTGTTGGATTATGCCTTGTTTTGTAAAGACAATTTTGAACAAGAACATTTTGCACTTTATGTGGGATTACATGCTGTGAATGTGGACCCATCCTGTCACATGTTTTGCTCACTTTCTTGGTAGTTTATTAGTAGGTACAACAAAATCTATGAGGTTCTCTTACACTCTCATTGGAAGAATACAAGTCCCCATATGGAGCTAGGTGTTACCTCTAAAAATATAACCTATTTGAAAATGACCTTGGAGGAAAATTAACCGAGGTATCCAACATGACTAATGCCCTTGTCATGTCCCTTTTTGAAAACTATCTTATGGTTGGAACATCTAAATGGAGGATTAGAATTCCATTGAAAGAACAATACTACTTAGCCCCACTTTCATATCGTTGTATGATATAGATATGAGCCTTTAGCTAATGTGGAAGCCTTTAGGTGTCCCTTGAAACTCAAATCCAATACACATTTTTTTGAAAGGTGTACAAGGGGCATGACAAGGGGATGTTGAACCAACTTGTGATGTTATTGTTAAAATTATCATTATACTCTAGGCTCCTACATTGCATACCACTATAGTTAAGGTAAAGTTTTGGATATTGTGAGAGGTCATGATTGGGATGATGCAAATTCGAAATGTCCCTTCCAAGCACAACCCATAAGTATGCCATTGGAAGTGGTCCCTCATTTTATCAATGATGAATTTACCTATGTAACATGGTCATTCAACGATGTTGTTCCAACATCTCCAAGTGACCCAAAAGAGGCTATTCCTTATCCAATTTACAGTATTGATGATAATCATGAAAGTGAGAACCAAGTCAATATTGTTGAATAGGAATATAGCCATGTATAAACCAATCCAATAAAAAAATAACAGAATGGTGTAGTTCCTAACCCTAAAGAAGACCTACCTAGGCAGTTGTTTAATAACAAATCAATCCTAAATAGGTCACATTCAATAGTTATATAAGCAACAACTAGATTTATTCACCTACAAACCTACAAGTTAGGGGATTTGGAACATGCATTGAATGAATTTGGAGAATCAAAATGATTTGATCCTAGTGGGAATCTTTGTCTTTCCTCTTGATTTGGAGTTTAATGTGTTCTAAAAGAGTATTTAGTAATAACTATGAGCAAACCTATGCAGATTGAACAAGTATCCACCTAAACAATGTTGGAAAGTTAGGCCAACTCCACTAGTCTCATTCAATTCCAAGTTATGGTAATGTTAATATTGCTTTACTTACCATAATTTGTCATCCCAAGTTTGTATTCTCATCATGTTATAGACCACCAATGGGACTCTATAGATAGTGGTGAGTCACTCAAGGAGACAACCCTTATGCTGATCATCATCATAATGGTTATGCTACCTCAAGTAATATGTATACACTTTAGTTAATTCATAGATATTCACTTCACTTGGATACATGAGTTGTGCCAAAGGAATCCCTTTAGTGAATATTGGTATATAAAGTGTTTTGAATTATGAAGGTAGTATTGTTTTAGACAATAGAACGAGCCAAACAACAACAACAAAAAGGTGTCTTTCTATATCATGTATATTTTGGGATGACAACAGTGGTATTAGAATTGTATTTTTCTCAAATCTAGGAGAGTTATAGTTCAAGGGTGCTTCAAGTTTAAAGTTATATTCAAAAAGTGATTCTTAAGGGTATAAAGAATGGCAAGAAAGCATGTCTCGCCTCCTATACCAAAGGGTAAGGAATCTCATCCACACCAATCAAAGGACTCAAGTTCTAAAAAACAGTTCATTAAATTTGGAAATGAAGATCACCTACATTAGGGATAGATATCTAGAGCCAAGCTCAACCACTTTTCATGGAAGAAAGTTGTAGAGAATGCACCTTTATACAAATTTGTCAAAGGAGGTACATGGTTTGTCTCCATTGCCATACTTCAAGCAAGATACCTAAGTATCATGTTACAAAGTGTCCTTAAGGCTTAGCTACTAGGTGGATCTATCAGTCAAGAGTACTACTTGGACCTTGTTAGGTTGATTCATAGGATACGTTTTAGTTGTTATTACAACTTGCTTATTAGCCTATGAAAAGTAGCTAAGCATCAAAACATGAGTATAAATTACAGGAGGAGCACCTAGCATATGTAGGATATTTAAGGGTATATTTGATGATGATCATTTGCTCCAAATTAGAAGAGCGCTCTATCACATCCATTTACATAGATGTTAAGGGAGATGTCCACATTCAAAGTGGTCCACATGCATATGCTAATGAAGCACCCTCATGACATGATTAAACAATTATTGGAGGAACACTACTCTTAAAGCAACATAAAAATTGTTAGTGCTTCAAAATTAATATGGAGTCCCATGTGAGAGTTTTGGAACTTGACGTACGTTTTAGACTTGAAAACATGAGTTCATCTTCAGGAAAAAGCATTCCAAAATTCACGTTTGGAGTTTGAAACGCATGTCAAGTTCCAAAACTCTCACAAAAGACTCCATATTAATTATAAAGCAATAGATAATACCTATGAAAATTTGAATGAATAAAAATGGTTTTCAGATGCATAGAGAGAAGAATGATTGACCACATCAAAATAATGACTTTCAATGTGGTTATTGCATAGAGAGTAGTGAGGTGCTTTGGGTCAATATGGGGGAGATGTTGTCACATACATAATGTATGCGACTAATAAAAAAGATTAAATAAAATTATTTGGTAACATGAAAGCACAATTTTAAATTTTACACAAAATCCAACAAAATTAAAACCAACATAAATCCATCTTGAACTCGAACCTATCGAGCATTGAGATGGATCAAATTTCTTGAGGTGTAAATGTTTTTATCTTAAATTTCTTGCTTTTACAAGGTTGGTTATCAAGTTACATTATTAAGTGGTTTAAGGATTATTTTATGAAGTTTGTTGTAATTACCCAGGGGACCACGTTAACACATTTCCCTATGGAAATACACAGTACAAGAAGTTTGCTAGCCCTTACCCTGCTAACAACGGTTTCTTATCCATCAGCTCAGTCTGCCGCCCCAGTTCAGCTAGCTATCCTCCCACCTGCTCTGCTCTCGATCCAACCCAACATCTCTCACCTCATCTCCATCAAAGTGAAGGAGGGCTTATATACCATATTATGGCGGTCGTAAGGGGGCGAAGCAAGCGAAGGAACATCCAATTAAAGGAGCAAGGAGAAAGAAGTACCTTGGCTTGGGGAGACCCATAACATATGAAATGCCTTTCAAAGTGATTAAAAGACCCCGTAAAGGAGGGGCATCCATATCTAAAGGAGTCTTCATAGTGGTTAATAATTTCATTATTCATGAATTTGGGATCTAGAATTTGTCATATATTTTATATTATTGTCTCTTTAAGTAAATTGTGGATTTACAACCTTTTATTGCTATTTTTTGAGAAGTTGTTAAGTAGGTTAATGACATAATATTTTAATCATTATTTATTGGAGAAAATGATGGATATATGGTTTGCCAACATGTTCTATTGTTATCCATTGGAGTGAGTTAGGGACCTAGAACCACAATTATTATTTTTGTATGTAAGGAGATTGAGTTATACCTTTGGATTAAGGGAAACACTCTATTTGTTACTCATGGTTGGATTGGTGGGGCAAACCTTTTTAAGCTTAGTTGAAGTGAAGGTATAAGCAAGTATATGTGAGGCTTCCATCATCCGTCTCTTTTGTTTTGGATGATAATTGTATTATGCTAGAGTGACTAGTGTTTTTATTGTTAGAAATGATATCTTCTAGAAGTAAGTCTTAGCTATATGAGAATGGATTAAGTGCGAGGCTCCTAACTCTCCTTATCCCTTAATGTAATCTTGGATATTGTTGAAGATTTATGTTGTAATAAAAATTTTGATGTTTATACGTGTTAGAGTGGCTAGTGTTTTTATTGTTAAAAATGATATATTCTAAAAGTAAGTCTTAGCTATATGAGAATGGATTAAGTGTGAGGCTCCTAACTCTCCTTATCCCTTAATGTAATCTTGGATATTGTGGAAGATTTATGTTGTAATAAATTTTTTGAAGTTTATACGTTTTAAAGTCTCATATAATATTATGAGATTGTTATTGAGGATATGACTTGTTGCTTGGCCTATCTTTCTTGGTCTTTTTCGTTATAATCTCATGTTATGGTTCTTCCTTCCATATCTAAGTTGCACCTTATTGATTAGCTTTAGCACATTGGTTGTGATGGAGCATCTATTGTTAGAGCCCTTTCATACTCACACATAATCCGAAAAATCCATTTGGATTAGCCATGGCACATCATTGTATGACTTGACTACATCTTCTCCATATCATTTTAAATCCTCTTTGTTTGTATTCCTTGACACCAAAAACCTTGGATTGGTTATCGTCTTAGCAACCCACCATCCACTTAAACCTAAAATTTATCATATACCTTCTATGGTTGTCATCCTTGTGACAAATGAGAGTTGGCTAAAGTGTCAAAGAGAGCAATAATGGTGATAGTGAGTAGTTCTTCTTATTGTGGTGATAATAGTGATGAAAATGTTTATTTTCTCTTTAGATTTAGAGGAATTGGTAACTAGTTGACTATATTTTTTGGTCCTTTTCATTATAATCTCATGTTAAGGTTCTTCATTCACTATTTGAGTTGCACATTATTTATTGGCTTTAACACATTGGTTATGATGATGCATCTATTATTAGAGCCCTCTCTCACTCACGTACAACCTAAAAAATTCCATTCGAATTAGTCATGACATATCACTATATGGCTCGACTGCATCTTCTCCATATCATTTTAAATCCACTTTGCTTGTATTCATTGTCTCCATAACCCTTGGATTGGCTCTAGTCTTAGCAACCCACCATCTACTTAAATCTAAAGTTTATCATATATCTTATAGGGATACCCTCCTTTTGTCGGATGAGAGCCGACTAAAGTGTGAAAGAGAGTCATTGTGGTGATTGTCATGAAAAAAATGTTTGCTTTTAATTAGATTTAAGGGAATCAATAACTAGACGTGGAATTCCTTGGGTGAGGCCTAGGTTCAATTCCTGTTGGTTGCCATTATAAACACTAAGGTCCTGCCAACGATGCACAAGCCAACGACTGTCATGAAACTTATGACTAAGCAATGGTTGAGTTGTCCTAAGGCACACCCATGGGGAAATTGGTAAGTAGCAGACGATCTTTCTTGGACCTTTTCGTTATAAGTCATGTGGTTCTTCATTCAAATTTTGAGTTGCACATTATTTATTGGCTTTAACACATTGGTTATGATGGTGCATCCATTGTTAGAGGCTAGATCTCTCTTTCCCTCACATATAACGTAAGAAATCCTTTTGAATTAGTAACTATACATCACTATATGGCTTGACTACATCTTCTCCATATCACTTTAAATCCTCTTTGTCTGTATTCATTTTTTTTTTTGTATCAGCAGAATCAGTAACTTGCCAAGCCTTTTCCAGATGCCACCCAGGATTGAGCTTGTTCGCTGCCACTATAACTGTAGAGAGAGTTGCCACACCCTGTAAGCACAAATCCCGGGCTACAAAGGATTTAAACTTGGGTCGAGTCGCCCCTATATTGCTTAGCTGGACACCTTATAGTACATGACGACTACCGTTTAGCCAAACCCTTGCAAGTTCTTTGTTTGTATTCATTAACTCCATGACCCTTGGATTGGCTATGGTCTTAGCAATCCACCATCCACTTAAATCTAAAGTTTATCATATATCTTCTAAGGATACCCTCCTTGTGTCAAATGAGAGCTAGCTAAACTGTGAACGAGAGGCATTGTGGTGATAGTGGGTAACTCTTCAAGCCCATCAGACTACAACTGAACGATGAGCGTCTCGCATTGAAAGGTATTCAACCAAACAATATTGGGCCCCCCACCCTGGTTTGAAACTCAATTAGCCCGTCTGGTGTGCTTGTGGATAGTAGAATCGTGCTCAGGTTTATAGTGGCAGTGTATTCTAACTTGAATGTTGGTCTCCTCAGTGAAAGACATTAGAGTCTAACAAATCTCCAGATAAAAAAAGAGAAAAAAAAGATAGTTGGTAACTCTCCTTATTGTGGTGATAGTGATGACGAAAATGTTTGCTTTATTTTTAGATTTAAAGGAATCGATAATTGTCCACAAGATTCATTGGGTAAGGCCCAGGTTCAAAATCTGTTGGTTGTCACTATAAACCCTAGGTTGGTGCCAACAACCCACAAGCCAACACCTGACACAAAACTTATCATTGAACAAGGGCTAAGATGTCCCAAGGCACACCCATGGGGACCTATATCCTAGGGAACATTTATCATTCTAGCCTTATCATGGGTCAAGTCTCATTGAGGATTTGAACCTGGATAAAGAGAACGCAAAACTTACCTCTTCACTTTTTAATCTATTGCCCCTCAACTTGATAGACAAAAATGTTTGTGGTCGATAGTGAGCTCCTCGAAGGGTAATTTAGTTTTTTTTTCATTAGTACAATGTTGATGCTCTCGAATGCACCATACAACTGTTCTTGGGATCTACTTCGAGTGGGGACAACCCTAGCCGGCTACCCCAATCGCCTCGTCCATAACCCATTGACAAAAGATGGGTAGCCCAGTCAGTCGGATCCCCGCAGCTAAGTCATTGGCCCTCTATCACGAGATTGTGGGTTCGATACTCTGGGTCTGCCAAGGTCAGAGTCCTTAGTATGTCCTTAGTGTGGGGTAGGCACGAGGTTGCCCCTTCAGGTGGGCCAGCCTCGATTGTTTCACTGGAAAAATAAAATAAAAAAACCTTGACGAAAGGGTAATTTAGTTTACGCAATTTGA
The DNA here is from genome assembly GCA_001517045.1 of Pseudotsuga menziesii. Taxonomy (NCBI): domain Eukaryota; kingdom Viridiplantae; phylum Streptophyta; class Pinopsida; order Pinales; family Pinaceae; genus Pseudotsuga; species Pseudotsuga menziesii. The sequence goes on along the minus strand of LPNX010275264.1, from coordinate 261,268 downwards.
ACCTCTTTCGGGACTCTCGGAAAAAATGCAACCCTAAGTTAATATCAAGGTTAAACCGTTTGTGGATGTCACAAGTTCAAGTACGCTTTGGTATATAAACTCTAAAATAACATGAAATTTGACGAATTATTTTTTGCGACGGCGGGCATTGCATTGCAGGAATTTGTATGTTTTCTTCCTCTTCCCTTCTATTGATTTATTCAAACGATTTTGTTTTCCATTACGCTGACGGGTTATGCAAATATCCGCATGTTCTGTTATATAACGTGATTTAGTGGTAGTTACGAATACGTCTATATCCTGTTGTATTAGAATACTGAACTCTTTGACCAAATTTATTTGGATGTTTTCTTCCTCTTCTCTTCTATTGGTTTATTCAAACGATTTTGTTTTTCATTACGCTGACGGGTTATGCAAATATCTGCATGTTCTGTTATATAACGTGATTTAGTGGTAGTTATGAATACGTCTATATCCTGGTGCATTAGAATACTTGACTCTTTGAGCAAATGTATTTGGATGTTTTCTTCTTCTCCTCTTCTATTAGTTTATTCAAACGATTTTGTTTTTCATTAAGCTGACGGGTTATGCAAATATCCGCATGTTCTGTTATATAAAGTGATCAAGTGGTACTTATGAATACCTCTATATCCTGTTGCATTAGAACACTAGAACACTGAACTCTTTGAGCAATTTTTTTGAAATCCAATCTTGTTGCATTAGAATTCTGAACCATTTGAGCAAATTTTCTAATATCCAATCTATTTTATTTATTTTAGTTGAATATGGATAAAAGACATTTGCTGGTCTATTACTCTGCAACAGGCCGTGAATTGATTTTGGAATTGTCATAATTGGATTCCTGTCGAATTGCTTTTGTGGTTTTAGGGTCTAAGTTTTGTGGTTTAGAGATTAAAGTTTGTGTTATGGGTTTGACTTAGTGGAAGCTCTTTGAGAAAATGCTTTAAAGAAAATGTATAGAGTTTCCATGCCAATGTTTGACAAAATGTCTAAGTGCAACTTTGGTTAAAGCCCCAAAATGATACATCTGCTTATGCTCATGTATCTGTAAAATGTAGAGAGGAACTAATGGGCATTTTTTGGTAGGGCATGTGAAAGGGGTACTATGGAGTACTGTCAGTGAGAGTTTTTTATTTGTTTCATAGAGGGAGAGGGGGGAAGGTGGGGCAGCAAGCATATTCACAGTGCAACTAATCAGGAAAAAACAGAGAAACAAAGGATGGTACATAAGAAACTGCAGGTGACAACCACACTTGAATTTAATTTATTATTGGTGATGTTGGATACATTTAGGGTTTCGGCAAAACTGCACAAGAAGGCATATAAACAGACATTGCTAAAACTATATCTAACATCCCCTCTTAATGGCCATTTTTGTGGCTTACAAGTACAATTGACCTGAACTTTTCAAGAGAGCACCTTAGTGATAATATCTACAATATGTTCCAACGTGTGTACTAATTCTCGAATATAATGATGACTGCATCTCAATATGTTTGGTATGCGCATGATAAACAGGATTCTTTGTCAGCTTTAAGAAACTGGTTATCACAAAGTAATGGTGTGGCTGCTGCCTGCTTAATTTCCCACCACCAAGTAACCTCCTCAACCATACTGCTTCTCTGACTGCTTCAACTGTTGTTTTTTACTTTGCCTTTGTGGAAGACAGCATGACAGTGTTTTGTTTCTTACTGCTCCATGAAATTGGATTTGCACCAAGGCTGAACATATACTTGGAAGTAGCTTTCCTATTGCCTACACTCCCTGGCCAGTCTAAATTAGTTTTGCCAACTATCTGAAATTGGATTTGCACCAAGTCTGAACATATACTTGGAAGTAGCTTTCCTATTGCCTACACTCCATGACAGTGTTCTGTTTCTTACTACTCCATGAAATTGGATTTGCACCAAGGCTGAACATATACTTGGAAGTAGCTTTCCTATTGCCTACACTCCCTGGCCAGTCTAAATTAGTTTTGCCAACTACCTGAAAATTTTCACTTTTCATTAATTGGAGACTAAACTCTAAGGTCCCCTTCACATACCTTAGGATTCTTTTTGCAGCATTTCAATGATTGTTCTTACGTGCAGCCCTGAACCATGCTACTAATCCAACTGCAAAGTTTAAGTTAGGTATGCTATTAGAATTTAGTAAGAATATAAGGTTGTCAACCAATTGCTTGAAAAGAGTCTCATCCACAGATTTTGAATAGTCTTCAACTGTTAATTGCAAACCCACTTCAAGAGAGATAGAAGATGGATTGCAATCAGCCATAAGGAATCTCTTCCAATAGTTCCCTTGCATACTTGGTTTGCGACAAAATTATACTGTCCTCCAGAGCTGCTGTAGTTATAAATCATCGACCTAAACAACAATGATCACTGACTAACCATTTTCATGCTTAACATATACGTTTGGGTTAGAAGGGCTATGCTTGAAACAACTTGATTGGAGATGCCAAATAATGATAATAATGTTAAAAAATGACATTACTCAGAATTCTGTCCACCTAACAGCCACTGAGAATAGTGTCAAACACTTCACAAAACTATGAGATTTAACCTCAACAGCAGTCAATAATCACGCACCATTATCAAAACAGCAGTCAATAATAACACACCATTATCAAACATTAATTAAGAGATACTGTAGATAAATATACTAATCATGAAGTACATTTTGCAGCGGAATAAAGCACATTAACAGCAGACTGAAAATGCATGTAAAATTCAGGAATTTTTGGTCTAACACAGACCCTGGAAAAATCCCCACTCCCTGGGGAAAAACCAGTTGCAAGAAATCTTTATTGAGCCGAAATAAAAAGTACAGAACAACAGTACATTACAGCATTAAATGCACAGCACCAGCACCCTGAAAAATCTGCCAAACCCACTACAGCAGTCTGCACATTCTTTGTACAGCCAGCTGAACTGCCCTCTCACTCTGATTATCTTCCTCGAAATCTGTGTACAGAAGCAGCCTTGAAATCGGTGCACAAGAACACTAAATCAGCAGCATTATTGTGCCACAAAATCAGTGCCAAACTTTTAGCAGTACAACTCCTTGAGTTTTGTGCTTAAATCAGCAGTACAGCCTCATGAGAATGCTGTACAGACAACATTAAATGTTGTGACATTGTCCTGGGAAGCGTGCTCACTCCATCTGCCTGGGAAATGCACCTTCCTCCTGCTGTTCAGACTTCAACAAAAGCAGCAATCTTCAATAGGGAATGCGTGTCCACTCTGTAGCATCTTCTCCTTGGATAGCGTGCCCACCTTTCAGTCAACATTCTTCGCTCTTGCAATATGAACCACTCTTCCTCTCCAAGGACTCACTCCTTGAAACTTGTGCCACACTCCAAATGCTCTTAGAACGTGTGCCTTCTCTTCCTCACTTGGATGAGTGTGTACAAATGAGGAATTAAGTGTTTTTTGATCTTTTCTCTTGTCTTTTCATTTCACCTTCTAGGGTAGTTGAACCGTCACTAGATCAAGGGCCCACATTTAATCTAGTGATTTTTGATCAATGGATGAGAAAAATCACTTCTCTCCATTAAATGATTTTTCTCTCAACTACAGCTTAAAATTATTAAAAAGTCATTTTATGACTATAAAGTGAATTAATTACTTGTCTCAAGTAATTAATACAAGGGTCACATTACTTCTCAGTTGTCCCCTTTTAGTGACCTAGGTACAAAGTCGCTAGGGGAGCACTTCCTTGGTACAACCCCACTTACCGAGGAAGGTGTTCACCATCACCTCTAACTTATCCCTAAAGAAGACGAACTGCTACTTCACCACAGCTGGAAGTCTATTCATGTGCTTCTCACACAATGTACGAATGCCCACACTTTCTAAACTCCTCTCTAGAAAGGTCAAATTTAATGTCCCTTCATGTTAGGCATCATTGCATGAAGGACATCCTGAGTTGCAACACTCACCATTTTCGCTTCGTGTGGGAAGTCCTTTTGGCTTGTCCTCCACCAAAATCACACTCTAGTCTCACATTCTCTACTGTAGAAGCTCCCTCTGTCTCTGGAAACTGTCCCTCTACAGATCCTATACTCTGCACTGGTGCCATATGTCGAGAAATCACATCTCGCTCATCCATCAATGCCAAGTCATACCAGCTGGCCCTCTTGCCAGCATTGGAAGAAGTAGCCTCTCGTGTACTCCCTCGAATCGAAGACTGAATACTCGGTACCACTTCAATCTTCGAAGCATCTCGCTCTCCCCTCTGAATTGAGGATTGACTACTATGCACCACGTCAATCCTTGGATCTTCTCGCTCTCTGTGTTTCTTAGACTATGATCTTGTTATTCCCCCAGATCCTCCAAATGTAGGTTGGCCATGCACTACATACTCAATGTCTATCCGATGACCTATTAACATAGGATCTAGATCCACTCCCACTGGGAAAATGAATATGTGTTCACTCTTGAACACTACTGCATATCCTGCATCTTCCGAAGCTGGAATGGGAGCCTGCTATCTCTCAGCACCGAAACATAGAGCACTCATGATACCTCCAGAAGCTCGCCAAACTCTAGCTAGAACCGTACTCGTCCCACTCCTCTGATTGCATACATTATGCCCTCATCATTCTAACGAGCTGCTCTGCAATAGTCTCTAAAGTGAGGAATGCATCTCGCATCCCAGTCATGTGCTCACAATATGCACTCTCAACTATCCACTTCCCTGCATCCGCATGTCTACTTTTGCTGCAACTCGAAACAACTATGACAAGAGATAATTTTTTCTCGAACTTTGCAACGTATCTCTCTATCTCAACTGTAGATGCAACTTGTTCCTCCTTCTGCTTTCCCCTCTTCTTAATAGGACACTGGCCAACATAATGGCCAAACACATTGCATGCATAACACCTGACAATGCTTAGGTCTTTTTGCTCACTGAACAAAAGAAAGTCTCCCTCAAAAGTTTGAAATCTCTGCTTATAAATCAACCTCTCCAGGCAAATCTCTTGCACATAAATTCTACCAACAGTCTGCTGTCATCTCATAGCTCTAGCTTTGATACCATGTTAAAAAATGACATTACTCAGAATTATGTCCACCTACAACCACTGAGAATAATGTCAAACACTTCACAAAACTCTGATATTTAACCTCAACAGTAGTCAATAATCAAACACCATTATCAAGCATTAATTAAGAGGTACTGTAGGTAAATATACTAATCATGAAGTACATTTTGCAGTGGAATAATGCACATTAACAACGGATTGAAAATGCATGTAAAACACAGGAATTGTTGGTCAAGCATAGTCTTCCATCACATTCAGTAGTTCCATAAATGAGATCTATGGTTTACCCATGGATATTTGCCAGAGATACTTTTACCTTGCTTAGATCACCATCTTATGTGCTAGATATTGACTCATGTTAAATGCTTTCTTATGTGCGGACATGACCATGAGGGGTTGATGGTGTTATTCTATAATGGCTCATGTATCTTAGATGGTTGTTTCATAGCTAAAAATGCATTATGGTGTGGTCATATTTCTTCTTTTAGATGAATGTGTAACCTTGTGAGGTAGGTTTATCCCTTGGGATTTATGTAAGTGTGACACTCATTTCACGTCACTTACAACATTTTACCTAGCCATTTTTTATGTCATGTCATTTCATTATCCCTTTCACCCATTTCCATCATGTCTCCCTTTCATAATTGACTTTTTATATATTATGTTCCAAGGTTTCTATACTATTCCCAAGTATGAATGCCTAAGGCAAAGTTAAAAGAGTCAAAGTACTCTAAGGGTAATGCGGCTAAATAATAAATGCTATATATGTGAGCAATACCTCCTTGCAAAAGCCAGGTTCCCTATGTCCTAGGTTATCAAAGCCAAATCTAAAGCAAAGGGACTAAGACAAAAAAGGCTATATATACATATATATAAAGGGATCACAAAAAAGAGGCACAAGAAAAGGGTAACTCAAGAAAAAATACTTCCTTCTACATAAAATATGTGGAAGAAAAATCATTAAGCCCTAGATTTTAAAAGCTAATGAGTAGACCTAGCACTTGGTCAACATTTCTATGATGGTCAATTCGTGAACACATTCTCCCTATTACCACATTCACTTCATCACCCTTGCCTTAGCAACTTAGGAAATGCACACTATCTTAGGGGTCAAGCATGTAATACAGGGTTAATTATGGACACCATGGTAAGTCAAAGGTTAATGGGATAATTAATAAAGAGTTTATTGAGTTAATTAGAAAAGTGCACTTGCTAACTTTTTCGTGTGAGCATTTTCATGCTAACTTGGTCATGTCCACACATAATCTTTCTTATAATGAAGTTAGAAAATGACTTCTTATTTCACCATCTCCATTGTAGCCCTCAAGTATTTGAGCATATGTTTTGTTGCTACCCAATGCTTCTACCTCGACATGAATTGATTCAAGGTGTTCACTACAAACATATATCTAGCCTAGTGTTGACCAAATACATCAAGGAGCCTATCAACTACCTATACAATGTGGGATCCACCGAATCTGAATATGAAGTTGTTATTGCTATCACGAATCTTGTAGTTACCCCTTAGAGCGATCCTATTCAGGATGGCAGAGGGGGAAGGCAACCAAAGTCGCGACCTACAGATACCCCAACCCCTATATAATGGAAAGGTTGTCACATAGATTGAGATATCCTTCACTTTATGCCACTAAAGTCCAAGTGACAAAGGGGGAGACCCAGACCTATCCTAGAAGGAAAGACCTAAAGCTAAATCACCAGATCAAACTAAAAGCATAGAATATGTAAGGTGAAAGTTGTAAACCCTAGATCTAAGTATGAAGCCACAAATTAAGGAATACTTGAGTAGAGGGGAGTTATAAATGTTGATTATGTTACTCAAGTCAATTTACTCAGTAACTTATGGATTTACTTACCAGATCTAGAATTTGTGTGTTAATTCAAATGATCAAACTTGAAACCCTAGGGGGTTTGAATGTGAAATTAGGGAAATATCCTATGCTAGGTTTGATAATGAATTAGGGCTTCTAACACACATATGATTTGTTGTTTGGATGACAGGTATGACGATGTATGAGATCCAAACAAAACCAAAAACACATAAAACTCAGAAAATTGCTAGTAAGACAAGGAGGACGATTTTCCTAGCAGATCGGTGCCACAGAAGAATGGGAAAATGGAGTCCAATGGTGACGCGTGGGAGGGATTATGGATTTTGGATGATGGTCGTGAAAACCCAAATCATCGAATTTTGAATTTCCAAGTGAAATATGCCTTGGTGAATTTTCCTACTTACTACAATGGGGTTTTCAGTAAAATAAGATGATGGGAAATGCATGAAAGATTAAAACAAAGAGAAAAAAGCTGCGAAACTCACCTGGAATCTGTAGATACCTTCTTGGATGACGAGGATTGTTTCCTCATAGATCAAATGAGAAATTCAGACAAGATCTTGATGAAAAAGTTTTGCTCAGTAACTTTAGCGTCCTCTCTACCTGCCACACAATTGTTTCCTCATAGTCAGACAAGATCTTGATGAAAAAGTTTTTCTCAGTAACCCTAGCGTCCTCTCTACCTGCCACACGAAGGGAAAACCAATAAGTAATGACAAGCAAATTGGGATCTGCAAAGTAGAAGCTAATAATGAAGAAGGGAAGAGTCATAAAGAAATAATCACTCCTTGTTGAAAAAACAATTTGAAGCCAGACGTCAGGGTGAAGCTTCACCAATGCGCCCCCTCTCCAAATCACCTTCTTTGCTTGCAAATCGAAATGGATCTAAAAGATACAAGAAATCTATGCCCATATAACTTAGTGCAAGAGAGAAACAGTTTCAATCATCATCACATTCATTCATTTACAGATACACACGTATTAAATCCCCAAAAAATCTCTTTATTCAGAAGTTTTAATGCCAGAGCTCCTACTTTACAATGGGGGGGGGGTCTCTTCTTTGTATAGCTTTTGAGAGACTCAACCCTAACTTACTTTTTCATCCAAGGGTTGAGATTAAAACATCATCAACGGTGGAGATTACTTTTACACGAATCAAAACATGGATCAACATGGATAAGTCAAGAGGGGCGCATTTTTTGCCCAATGATGACTTACTAAGGTGAAAAACATCATAACATAAGATATAGCATGATAATATATCAAGGGGGTCACCTTAGGGGCTTGTCACCACCTAAGTTGTACTTAGTGGTTTTATATTAAGTGAGCCTGGTGAACCAGACAAGGATAACTTGTTCGGACTTCAGAAGACCTTTGGAAGTACTTCTGAAAAGTGCTTGTTGTACTATATCACATGTTCATACCCCATGGGAGAATTGTAATAAATGTTCTAGCATGATAGTGTCTGTAAAAGACTCGGTCTTTTAGACTTCATTTGTCAATCCGATCAGCCCAGGGTGTTTTTTCTCTTGGTTATTATTGGTTGTTAAATAAACGACTGATAATTTCTGAGTTTTTCACTCCATACCTCCAAAGTTGGGGTGGTCAGCTTGGCATTTAGGCCTATTGAGGTTATTAGAGTCTATGTGTCAATGTATAAACATGCTAGACATCATGGTCGAGTCATATGAACATGTCTAAGTCCCCTTAGGTTTTTTCAACTTTTTTATTTTTTTAATTTTTTTAGTGTTTTTTATTAAAATTTAATTTTTCCAAAACTTAGGCTATTTTCTAATAGTTTAATTGGAAAAATTGATTTTGTAATAAAAGTGGGCCAAATAATCAGTTTCAGTCATGTAGGTGCTCATTTTCAAGCTAAGAGCACCATGTAAACCCATGGACCCACTATTTCCTAGTTTTGAGTGATTTTCCATCACTCAGATCAGAAAGCCCCAAAAAATCAATTATTGATTATTTTAATTAATAAATTGATGAATAATGGAGCAAATCCAGAATCATAGATCAGTGGATTCTCAACCGATTTGATTGAAATCAGTCAGATTTGAACCAGATTGACTGGATTTGACAAATCCGTGACTAAAGGAGGTGATCAAATCAGATCCAGAGTTGATCTTCAACATCCTTTATGGGGAATTTTGCCCTCCCTCTCTCCTCCACACGTTTTGGCTCATTTGGATGGGTTTTGGTGGATACTTCAGTCAACAGGTTGAGGTGTCAGTCAGATCAGCTCTCCGATTGACAATTGCACTCAATGAGACTCAGATCTGGCTCAGTTAGACACAGATCAGGCATTGATGGACTTTCCTTCAGCTACACTGGTCTATCTCCTTAGGGCCCCCTGGGCTGGATCTCCTTTTTTTTGTATAAATAAAGCTCAGGCTGCCTCTTCCAAGCTAGTTAGAACTGGGATTGAGGTGTTGCTGTTATTGTACTGTTGTTATTGTTCATTTGAAATAAAGAGAAGTTTTGGAGGCAAGACGGTGTTATGCCATTGTATGTGTGGATGATCATTGCCATTTTTTACTAAGGTAACTTGTATCTATGTTCATAATTTGCTGATTGCTTGTGGATCCATTGCTAAGATTGATAATAAGCTTATTATAATCTTGATAGGAAAGGTGCTTTTCAATAAGTTTATTGGTCATCTCTTTCCTTTGATGCATGTTTAGAGATCTGGATTCAGCATGTTTTATAAGTTTATATGCATGTTATTTTGAATCTCTATGTATGTACTAATCGAATCTCACAAGTATTTCGGCAAGTTTTTTGATTTCAGTTGAGCTGCAGGTTCCTAGATTGGAGAGGATGCTAATCTAGTTTGCTTCTTCACTCTCTCCAAAACCTTCCAAAGGCATAGTCCCTCGACATTCCACCTGAAAGCTCGACGGTGGATCTTCAAGGCTACTAGCATTTCTCTCCTCCTCTTCCTCCTTCAAAATCAATTCTTTTACCTGGTTACTTTGTTCACAGCTTTGATATTGTTTAGATCTATTATCTTAAAGTAAATTTAACATAGACCTATCTTCTCAAAGCCCGTAATCTAGGTCTTATTCCTAAAAGGTTTCATAAGCATTCTAGATCTAGCTTTAGGGAAATCGTCCTTTTTGCATGGAATTTTAAAGAGAATTTGTAGCTTGCATGCATTAGATTTCTGTTTTCTGTTATAAAAGATAAATCTGGCAATCAGTGCACATCATATTGGCTGCCTAAAAGGCAAGCCAAGATCCCAAGGAAAGCTTGCTTTCCTTGGTTCCCTTTTTACCTTTTTTAACTAGTTTTAACTTAGCTTTTTTTGGTTAAAAGTAAGCTAACCCAAAGGTACTTTCAGAGTGATTTTGGGCATATTTCAGTCTAATAAGCTTGCTGGTTTTTAGCAGGTATAACAGAAAAGAGGAGGAGCTGCTGTTCGAAAGTGACTTTTGGGCCTTCTGAATCCCCCCAGGGGTCTCCCTTTTTGACTGAAATCTTTAATTTCTGCATTTTGTAAGCTCTTGGTTTCATTCTGTTTAAGAATCAAGAGGCATCATATCAGTTTGCTGATATTGTAACCGCTGGTAATAAAAATAATTCTGAATAGGCTCTTTTGAGCCCATTCCCCATCCCCCCTAGGGGGATTTGTGTCCGTGTCATTTTTTGCTTTTCGTTCATCTTTTTTCAATCTAGCATAGTACTAAACTGCAGGGTAGTATACTTTGATTTAAAATCAATTCTATATTCCATTTCTATTGGTTTCAAAGTAACTTTAATACTTACCCCACGAGCCTCCTTTTGAATCGAAAGGTGAAGAAAGGTTCGTGGTAGTCTAATTAGAAAATTGTGGTTTGCTTATCTTTTTATGTTTAATCCGCTATCATCATTTGTTTCAGTAACCATAATAAAATCAACCCCTCCTTGATTCCCCGATTGAGGTCCACTTGGACTGAAAGAGGTTCCTAGAGGGTTTTATTTTTAACAAGAACATCCATCTCAAAATTTACTAAAATTGACAAGACTCCGGTGTGTATGCTCTGCACTTGGCTGCGGTTCGTCCGATCAGTCAAGCTGTACCAAAAGCACTTGAGTGACTAGTATAATTAGGATTCAATCTCCCAAATTGAGAAACCATCAGGTGAAAATCCAACACCTAGATCAAACCATTACGGTGGCAAAATACCCAAAGGAAGTGGGAACTTCTGAAAAGTGACCTCGGGGCGTTGATCTCTGTCACACCCTAACGGG
>LPNX010275264.1:137882-250059 GCA_001517045.1 Pseudotsuga menziesii | reverse complement strand
AGGAGTCAAGAACAAGGTGATAGCCTTGACTCGAGACTTGCCCCCAAGGACACACCGAGTGGCTTGAAGATTTCTGTCACGTGACCCAGGTGTGTGAAAGGCGGCAACGGGGCTCAATTCTCCCTAGGCCCCATTACAACATCATAACATAAGATATATGAATGCAATACATCACATAGCCAAGGTGAGGGGCGCCCCATGGGGAAGCCCTCACTAAGAGAGCCAAATTAATAATTCGGGACATCAAATTGACTGAAACTGATGCAATATGTCTGGAGAGCCATAATAAATCATACAAAGAAATGTCCTTGCCATTTCCTTGACCACACAAGCCAAATCAATTTTTTAAGTGATTTCCTAGTTCATTTTTGGGTGGTACATCCTTTGAAAATAATAATAATCATCATAACTTTGTTCAGGCTGAGAACTGGGGCAGACTGATTATACAAAAGTGTCCGAAGACATAGTAGAACGGTACAAGTGACTACTCATACACACCAATCCACTGAAATACCATAAATATCATCATCTCATAATAAAAATAATGGACAGAGTCAATAAAAAAAAAAATCTCTGGAACTTAATAACTGTGACCATCCGATGAAAACTAAGACTGCAGTATTGGTCATGGGCATGTCTAGAGCAGATATAAGCACTATTGATTTTTGTAGTCACTACCTTGGCAGCTGTTTTTGACTTGGTCAACTAGGTTGACCAGGTCAAAATACCCAAACTGAAGGTGAGATGTTGTACTGCTAAACTTGCATGCAACCAAGGTAAGAACTGGTCCAAGATGTTTATTAAAACCCAACTTAAATTATGCCATTCAGAATCATGGTGACAATATTACATAATAATAATAACAATTAATAAGATATACCTGTGTCTTTGAGTAATCATTGAATCTTTTGGAAGTCCCTTGTATATGCCATACTTACAAAGTTTAATCAATATGCCATACTTACAAAGTTTAATCAATTTGCTAATGCTGGGTGAAGATGGAAAACAAGGCTAAGGCAATAGGGTAATGGCTTTTGATTGACTTTAACTATATGATCTCTCCGAATGTTGACAAATACACACAACCACAATGACATTTGCATGACAGATAAACAATAGGAAATGGCGGTGTCTCACAAGTGGATGAGTTGATCTGAAAAGAGTCCATTCAACTTTAACAACATGTCTACAACTCACATCCAAGCTAACAATCAAGCTCCCTAAGAATCTTTTCTAGGACCCTTGTCTTTAGTGCACAAGAAACTAAAGTGAAGAGATCCTAGGGGACACTTAGAATTAGCTGTCCCTTACTCCATCTCACATCAAGACCTGCAAGCTCCATGAGGAATTAATCATTACATTTCAATAAGATGGCCAACAGTCTTTAGATTTAGCATTTATTTATCCACTGCTTTATTTGGGCCTTTCACAATTTCATTTCACAACCCTTTTTGAGTTGTGTCTAAAGACAGAGTTTGCAACTTTAATTGAGGGCTTGCATTTCATAGTATATAGCATGTAACACATAATGCATGTAATGATGGTTGACATATTGCTTCAAGTTTTAGCTGTCACTCTTCGGGCAACTAGGGGGGAGTATTCACAGTTAGGACAAAACATCAGGGGCAACCGACCAGAGAGGTCAAGGCTTCAAAACTCAACTCACCTAAGCTCACGAACTAGCACCAACCGACTCTCCTGGCCCAGAAGGATCAAGGCGTCGACAAGTTTTGTTGCACAACTCAGAGCTGAGACACAAAACAACATGGGATCCATAAAATGCATAGGGTTCAGAGTGGGAAGATGATTGTCAATCTCGTAGGTCTCAATCAATCATAAGTCTTGGAAAAAATCAATCATGGATGATACTGGATGGATGAAGGCAAGTGATACATGGAACCAACATAGCACTAAAGTTTAAAAGTTGTGTAAAGCATGGCATAAGCAGTGGTCTTCAACATCAGATTCTCTAATCATTCTCAACACAAGTTAATCACCAGTGGAAGATATAATATAAGCATAGGTCACCATAATCATCATAGCCTAACAAGTCAAAGGTGTTAGTATACATCAGAGAGCAAAATCCTACCAAGGAGCAATATACATGTTCTCACCATATACATGTTTCTACCGAATATGCCCATCTTTAAACTGTGTACAATATATGTTGCTCCGCTCGAATGAACTAAGTCACCACTGAAGTCATCTCAAAGGACAAGGAGATCTCAGTCTTGGAAAGGGAATACTCTGCATCTGCTACTGAATAAAGGCTCTGAATGGCTCATGCTGGAAATGGTGATCCATTCTATAACCCCATCTGAACGTCTGGCTCAGAAAAATAGAGAGATAAATTTGTATGCTGCATGTTGCATCATGGTAGGCCAACTACAATATATCTGTGATAATAGTTACCTTCCTTTAGATTAGTGATCATAAGCGTGGCTATAGGTTTGTAGTCCTACATCTGAAATCTCTTTAAGATCTCGACTACATACTTACCTTGCCAAAGGAAAATCTCCCTTAGTCTTTGCCAAACCTCCAACCCCAAGAAGTAATGTATCATGTTAATTTCGTTCATCTCGAACTCAATTTCCTTATCTGCCTTGCACCCTACCATGAGCTTCTTTGATCCTGTAAGAAACAAATCATCTACACACAACACCAAAATAAGCAAATCAACCTCAACAAGTATGAAATATAAATTGGGATCTGCTTCACTTTTGGTGAAGCCCATACTCTGCAAGTATCCATCAATCCTGGAATAATAGCCTTGCAATGCTTGCTTGGGTTGATACAAAGCCTTTGTCATCCTACACACATGGGACTCCTTTCCCACTTATCTCAAAGCCCCGAGGTTGCTCTATGTACACTTCTTCCTCAATTATGCCATTGAGGAAAGTTGTTTTTACATCCATCTGGCTTATCCTCCATCCCATAATGGAGACTAAAGACATCACTACTCTAATTGAAGTGTACCTGGTGACTAGAGCAAAAGCCTCCTCATAGTTCACTCCCTCTTTTTGGGAGAACCATCTCGCCACAAACCTCTTTTTAGATCTCTATGTTGCCATCTGTTGTATGCTTTATCTTGTAGATCCATCTAGAAGTTACTATTGATTTCCCCTCTAGTCTGAGCACAATGTCCCATACATCTTTTTGCTAATTTTTCTGAGTAGCATCGAGAGCCCTTCTCTTCGGAGAATAGGACCACTTGGTCTGGGACCACGGTGAAAACTCAACCCAGTGTTGAGTGACCATTCTGTTGAATGGTAGATATCTGGTTTGGGACCATGATATAGACCCAGATTTGCCCTAGGTAGACTCAACCTTGTGTTGAGGAGACATCTGATCTGGGACCACAATGTAGACCAGTCTGGGACTGGTAGACTCAGCGTAATTCTGAGTAGCCATTCTTTGGGAGAATGAAGACACTGTAAGCCCTAGACTGGGTCCGAGCATGTGTGTGGCACTTTGACCCTTGATCTATGGGCTTGGTGTGCTTCTCCAAGGATTAGCTACCCTTGGTCAAGTTACCTGAGTACCAGATATAGGTGTCACACAGTGTGTGAGATAAAAGCATTAATAACTCTCTTGGTTTATGATGATGTACTTTTGAAATAAAAAAGACCATAAGGGCACTTGGAAAAAGCCCAAAGTCAAAAGTCAAAACAATAAATACTTTGTGACCACAGGAAAATGAACAAAGTCAAAAATCAAAATAAATGAGGACTTCTTATATAAGTCAAAAGAAAAATAAAAGCACCTTTTTTCGGTAAATGTGAAAGTGAAATTAGGAAAAGAATAAAAATATTATTATTTTTATTTTTCCTAATCTTGTCCACTTACAAGTGAACAAAGACTATAAAAGAAGATTAAGTCTTCTCATTTCAAATACAAGCTTTTGCTCTCACAGGTGAAGAAGACTGTTTTATGTTAAAACCCTCAGCTAGGGCTTTTTTCATCTTCAACATTTTTGGACAGCCACCTTCAACATTTCACTGTCTTCATTCTTTTTGGGCAAATCGGGCAGACTGAGATACTTTGTGGGCAGCCCCTCTTCCATTTTCTGGGCAGCTCTATTTTTCTCTAAATTCTGGGCAGCCAAGTTCCAGACAGCCTCTTATTTCTTCTTGGGCTGCCACAGTTTAATGGGCAAGCTGTTTAGGGCACTACCCTCTTTCTTTTTGTTCTGGCAGCCTAGCCCGTGAGGGCTGCCGTGGCCCTACAGGCCCTCAGGGTAACCCGAAGCTAGACCCGTGAGGGTCCTGTGGTAGTCGTGAGGCTACCGGGCCTTCCACAGGCCATCGGGTCAGTCCCTAAGCTACAAGCTTAGTCTGCTAGCCCTTTCGGGCAATAGTGGGACTGCCCAAAAGGTCGTCGGGCAGCTAACAGGCCACGAGCAGGGTTGGAAACTCCTCCGGGCAGCAACAGGGCTGCTAATAAATTAGCCGAGCAGAGTAAAAGGTCACGAGCAGCGTGGAAGGGTAGACTGGGAAGGTCAACAGTCAACCGGCAGCAACAAAAGTCAAATCTGGGTAGATCTAGGCAAGCAGTCTGAGAATTTCAGGCAGGAGAGAGAAATTCCTGTTTTGAGGAATTTTTGCATTTCTGGAAATTGTGGTTTGTATCAGTCTAATATTTTTCTGATAAAATTTTCTGTGACTGTGGTAGATTCCAGATCTAGAATTTGAGGAACTTTTTGAAGAATTTCTTAAACCATCTCATTTACGAGATGAGCTATTAATGCTTTTCGGGGTTTTTCTCCTTTTGAAGGTTTCCCTAGTGAAAAATCTTGTCCATGTGTGCTGATGTGATGAATGTGTTTTACTACTGCTGAATTGTTTTTAAGAAGATCTGCAACTTTTTAAAAGTTTATGCTAATGCTAAAAATTCAACACTTTCTTCATGATGGAGGTGCACTCCACCATGGCATCCCTCCAAACATGCTAGTTTGTTGCCTCCTGAAAACTGGAAGGGTCAGAATCTATGATGTTGCTTATCAACGTTATGCAGTTTGGAAACTTCTTCGAATGTCTGCTCTCTTTGAATTAACTCCGAGGGGTCTCAACATGCTCCTGAGCATCCCCAATGTGTAAGTGAACCATCGAGGTCTCATGACAAAATTGGTAGGATACAGTGGCTCCTCCTCTACACTTGAAGGTTGTTTCCCTGAAATGGAAGTTCCTAGTGATCTTGGTTCAATCTTCAGAGCTTCCTACTCCTCATCCTTTATCATTGGAATAGGCTCATGAGAGTTCTTGGATGCCAAGTCTTCCTCAAACTTTACATCCCCACTTACAATTGTCTCTCTCCCCTAGAATATAGATCACTAGCCTATTCCCCCACAATTGTAAGCTGTCACAAATCTAGAGATGATTCTGTCCTTTTATTTATTATTTTATATTCGTAACATAGACCCAAAGAGAAGCTATTGAGTAAGATTATGTCGTATTGATGTAAGTTTTATCAAGATGTAAATGACAATCTAGAGATGATTTTTTGATAGTTGAATCAGTGTTATCGAAACCGGTCCGGTTTAGGAAAAACCGGCTGGTCTGATCAATTTAGAGGCTCTCCTGGTCCGATTCGGTGCCTAAACTCTTTGGACCGTTTTTTTGCATCGAACTGCCCAAGAACCGACTCGTTTCGTACAAAACCGATAAAAAACCGCCAAACGGTCAGTTTTGATTGGTTCGGTACGGAACCAACCAGTCTGTATTGTTCCGTATGACAGCTGCTAAGGGCCCCATGAATGCCAAATTAAAAAAAAATCCCTAAACCTAAGGACCTAAACACTCCCTAATCCCATTGTGGTGTTATTTAAAGACCCCCTACCCTCTATTATCTTCACACTATTCATTCCATCTCTTTGGAGTTCTTGAGAGCTAAGTTTCTTGGGCAGTTTTTTAGGATTACGAGGATGAGGATGATTAGGCCCTAGTTTTCATGTTATCAGTTTATAGTTATTCATTTGTAGTTGTACTATGCTTATTTTTTGGATTGTAGGGGCCATTTAGAGCCTCTTTGTTGATGTATCTTGGTTCAGAACTTCAATGATGTATTGCACTTGGTGCTATTTTGGTTATTTGCATCCGTACTTGCTATATAAATGAGAAACTTTGCATATTTGTGTATTAATGGTTTGGATTCATATGTATGCAGATCAATATATATGTTTTTTACAAAATATGAATATTTTATGTGTTTTTTAGTCAACTGGTTTTTTCCCCAGTTTCTTCCCAGTTCTGGTTTGGTTCTCATTTTGGACTTTGTCGGTTCGATGACCAGCCCGATTCTGATGACATTGAGTTAAATTATGGTTAGAGGCCTAAGGAGGCGATGATGCTAGGTTAATGACAAAATCGCTACCCAAGGGGATTTAAGCGTGCAAGTGGAAAAATTCCCAAGACAACTACTTCGTTGACAAATTAAGATTTCTAGCACTAGATTTGTTTTACTCGGATGATGGATAAAATAATGGCCAAGATTGCAAGCAAAGAGGACAAGCCACAAACTAGAACAAAGATCACTAGACAAGAGGGGCATTAATGCTAGGAGGCCAGTGCCAAATCCAAGGGGTAAATGGAGTTGAAAAGAGAAAGTGTTTGGTTCATAGAGGTTTTGGACTATGAAAAAGACCCATATGCCAGATTTCTACAATTCTTAACTATGTGACTTGCGAGATTTATTTAGGGTTTTAACTAGTAAATTATTTTAGCAGACAAATGGAATGGAAATGAAAATGAGAGAAAGCATGAAAAACTCGCCCGGATTCTTGAGAAATGTCAAGATAATGACAATTGCTTCCAACGCTGAGCAACTTTGAGGAGAAATGGTGAAGTCTTAGCTTGCTACAAACTCTGCCCACGTGGATAGCTATGCCCTCCTCTCGAAAATTAACAACACCAAGTCAATTTGATTTTGCAAAAGAAGAGACAAATGAAATTCAAAGAGAAACTATTGACACATATTCACAACAAACTCCCTATTGTTCACGACTTGAGAGAGAGAGAGAGAGAGAGAGAGAGAAGGGTTCTTTCTACTTCCGTGCCCTCAACCAGTTCGCTATCCCTACATGCAAGGTTAATCACCACGAAATGTGCCAAGAAATGCAACAAAACTCTTCAAGTGTCAAAGGGAAACAATATTCAATCACTATTCTCGAACATTCACCACAAGAGAATACAAGTTTATGAGTAGCAATAATTTTCTCTATTACTCAATCCAAGAGCCAACAATCCAATACAATGAGAGCTCTCTCTCTAATATAGAAAACATGGGAGAGCAATCCCTAGCCATCTTTTTATCAACGACTGAGTTCCTAAGATACAAATGATGATCAATGGTTGAAATCATGTCTCACACTCAACACATGACAAGCTAAAGGAGGGGGGTGAATTGCCTCGTGTACCCTAGTACATAGCAAAATAATATAACATGACAATACATGACATCAAGTCACCTAGGAGCTGAGTCGACCCCCATAGGGACATAACATAACAACTCCACATAAAGCATGGCATAACAAATGAAGTCGTAATGCCCACAAGTGCGCCCCCTCTCTAGAAGTGGGACTTGGCTAGGAGAGGACAAGTAAGAAAAGTGGTCCCAATGACGATATAATCATGTTAAATGAAGTCACTTCATAACATAAGATAAATAACCAATGTCACTTCATTGCCAAACATTTACCCTTTGATCAACTTGGTAAACCATGGTCACTTTAATTATTTAATTAAAATGCTGATAATCTTTGTAAATAACCAAATCTACCCATAATTTGATCTTTCCTTTCTTGAAACTCTGATATGAATGCACGAATGAAAACAGAAGCATGAAATCCATTAGGAATGGCTACTCATACACCATGGATCCACCTATGATGTCAACTGGAAGGAAATCCATCTCCAATAATAAAAATATATATCCTGATAAATACTAATAAATATGTACCATAGGCATAATCTACATACTGAAGCATGGAATGATTTGGTGAACATCCATTGGCATCAAAACACATGAAATAATAATTCTAGTCACATCTGCTCTCGGCCCCTGCCTGTTGACTAAGTGAAAGTTGAAACTTGGTCAAACATGGTCAAATATGATGACTAAACCAAAAATTGAACATCTCTACATTCTTAAGGTGTCAATAGTACATTCCAAATTATATTAGTAGTGAGACTTAAATAATTAGTAGCATACAACAATGGCGACCACAAAGAAAAACATAAAACATGGACCAAAATTGACAGTTGCATAGTAATAGTGAAGCCCTAGCCATATGTTCATTTTCACATTCACACCCTTGTACAATTTAGACCACCCCTCACTTACCTTGGGTGAGGTGGAAGCAATGAAGGGCTAGGTCAAATGAAGTTTGACTTATGCGGATAAACTTTATGATCTTTGAGAGTACAAGGGAAACAGGGAACACAATGACATGTACTGGATAGGCAGACGCTAGCGAAGGGCGATGTCTCACAAAAGGATGAGTTGAGTGGGAGGCATTCATCCAACTCTAACAAGTTTGCTACAACAATGACCTCTTAGTGTTGAAAAACACTACTAATCGCAACATGGCCCTTTTACTTGAGCAAGTGTTGAGAAACACTACTAATCACAACTTTGCTCCTTTTCTTTTTGATTTATCATTTAAGCACTTTTCATATTTTCTTTTATGGGTGGAGTAGAGGTGCTAGCCGTGGACACACCTTCTTGGTGCTAATGATGATACAACCACGTCTAAGGTGACACTGAACATGCCCACAGTCTCCTCATGGATACAATCATCCCACAATCTTCTTTAGGAGGGAAGATTCTCTCGAGCACAAACACCTTGGACAAATGCCTCCAACTGAGATGGAAACCCATTCAGTGTCTGGTTCACTAGCTCTTTGTCTTCAACCTTCTCCTAAATTGTTGCATGTTGATCACAAATATGTATGACCTTCATCAGGTAACTAGTGACGGTGTCTAATCTAGTCTTCTCAAAAGATTTGAGTTTGTTGTGCAATATCATCTTCCGAGTTATGTTCTCGCTCTATTAAAGTCTAAGCAGGGCATTGAACATCTTCTTCACTTTCTTCATCTCGGATACCATTCGATTTGTGAGTTGCCAAAAGCTGTGGGTTTGTCATCTTCTTGTGAGCTTCCAAAAGCTATATGGATTTTTCAACGAAGTCACTACATCCTTAATAATATCCCATAGATCATTCTCTTCTAATAAAAGAGTTACCCCTACTTTTCATGATAGAAAATTTGAGGCACCATCCAATTTGTCTTCAAAACTCCATCCAATTTGTCTTCAAAACTGAGGCTAGCTAATGCCATCTCTAATCTGCACACGAACTCCCAACTCTGTTAAGTACTACCTCTGAAACCCTCTTATTGTTGGTCTTGTCTCTCGACAATTGTGTCCAACAAATTATCTACTATCGTAGACTCTTTAGATCCTCTCAATGAGAGAAGCTCTAATACCATATTAATTTTCCATTCCTTAGGTGACTACTATCCTTATTTTCTCAACTAAACACAAACTTGTTATGTAATTGCATAAATTAAATTCTTTCACATAGCATTAGTCTCACATATAGTTCGAAATTAAACAACAAAAGCAAAACACAATACATAGATAATTGACTCCTTCAAATCAACCTCTCATTAATAATTCAAAGCTTACATGGAAACCTCCACTAACAGTTGTATGGTGCACTAAATAATGGAACAAATATGTACACTTAATGAAGAAAATTGCTTGCCAAAACCAAGAAAACCAACATGCAAGTTATTGCTCGTTGTACATCCTATTCCATGCAATTGTATGGATTTGTCTGTACGATTGTACATAATCTGTTTTTTATAGACATGCTTGTTGATCTTCACTTAGTTGCTAAGTTGACTCCTCTCTAGTGCTCTATATTTGCTCGATCAAATTGCCTTTGAGTGAATAATGAGCGTGTCTTAACCCTCTACCTTGACTAGCCTTTATACTTGAGATGAAACCCTAATCTACCAAAATTCTAATCTCTTAGTGAGATGTACAATTGAGATTAGTCTAAATCACTAATGTATTAAAAATACACTTTATTAGACTCAACAACTAAATATAACGCTTTAACTTTATTACTAAAATGAATTACAAAATAGAATTGACTCTAATGACTCTCGACATGTTTGACACTAAACCTGTGAGGAAGTTCATGTCGAAGCCATGATTTTCAACATTGGGACCAATTTGGCATTTATCGACACACATATTTAGGGTTGAATTTTATTGCTAGAAGATGGTTTTCTATGGTCTAATGTTGGACCCTTGGAGCTAATCCCTTTCATTTCTATGAAGGCTACAATGCCCATTTTAAAAGGGGGCTTCTTTAATTGGGCACACATGTGTAGGTAAAAGGAATTATTTAAATATGGTGAAGCACCCCCTTTTCTTAATGGAGGCCATGAATGGGGATACAAACAAATTATATGAATTTCCCCCACTTTATGGATGACATCCTCTCTTAAGAGACAACATGAGGCCTTCTCCCTAGTTTGTGGGACTTGGATCTTCATAAAATCAGACTCAAGGGTGAACTAGATTAAGCATATCTCATGTGGCTCTTGTTATGGCACATTCTACAAGCATACTATATTCTAAACCTATTTTTGCTTTGTGAGCAAGATGCATTCGAGAGTATTGAGGCCCATATTTGCTGCTCTTGGGCCTCCCCTTAGATGTATGAGATGTGATATGACGATCAGATATATGCCATTGTTTCAATTGCCATGCCATGCCATGATGATGTACTATATGCTGCTATTGCCATAGTTTATGTATTGGTTGTCTGGTGAGTATAGTTAGTAGTATATCATACTTTCAAGTTGACGAGGGTAGTAGATCCTTGATTTCCTTATGTACCATTTAACCTAGATAATTTTTTAGTATTTTGCAAGGAATTTTACCCCCTTCTCTAGGTCCATAGTTATGACCATCCATCCATCATTCATTCCACTCCATACTTTGGTCTGCATCCCTTGGTTAAAGAATGATAAGTTTCCCTCTTGATCTCCCCTCTATGACTTCTTCACCATGAAGGCTGCCTAGTTTTCCTTTTGTGTTTTGGGCAATGTTGTGTTGCAACGATGTTTTATGGCAATATAGGAGGCTCACTTGTAAAACCCTTGGGCTAACTATCATCAAGTGGGTGAGTTACCATGGAGCAACGATTTTTCCTAGACCTGAAGCGTGAAAGTCTTTCTCCCTTCCTATGCCTAAAAAATGGCAAGAAATAAAAGCTCCCATTCCAAGACTCCTTGTACCTGCAAAGTTAAAGCAAATGAAGACCAAGTCAAAGTAAAGAAAATAAAGAAGACAAAGAAGCAAGTAGAAAACTTGCTAACAGGGCTCTAAATAAAATCAAAGGTCAAGGTCTCTAGAAATAAAAAGAAGTAACAAATTGAAGAGTCCAAGAAATCAAATGAAGACAAAGTCCAAGAAGCTAAAGCAAAGTCAAATAAGGGGAAAGTCTGATTGCCAATGGTTAAGGGGGAGGATAATCTCATCACATATCACCCTTTCGTGTGTGAGACACATCCCTATTGTTTACCTAAGTGGTGAATATCACAGAGATTCCCTTTCTCCTACATCTTGAGTCAACTAAATCACCGTTGACCAATAACTTCACTTGACCAAACTTGGTTTGTCCACCTAGTCCACCCCTCAAAAGAAACTAGTCCTTGCAATTACTTAGATGTTATCATGGTACTGGTTAGTTTGTAAATCTTGATTCTCAAAAACCCGTTTGAAGATACTTGTGGTGTAGGTATATTATCATGTATACATGAGTAGCTATATGATGACTCACTATGATGATTAGTTGCATTTGCTATGTATTGGTCCACGTCTTTTTTTGCTGGTCCACCAGGAACATTTATGATATTGGTACATCTTGTTTAGTGCGACAAAAGTTTCATCGGGTTTTGTTTAAGGTTAGGGTTTGTAGAGCCAATGTATCAATTTCTATAGGGGCCAGAAGGGGCCTAATTTATATTTTGAGTTCTACAAGGTATCCAGGGATTCTGAAAGCATATTTGGATACCCATTTGGCTACTTGTTTAAGTATATGGCATCCAATTGGTCACTATTGCCTCAAATCAATGAGTGCCAAAAAGGTGGTGGGCGTTTCCCTAGAGATTGCAATGTCGATTTTCATGAACGTGCATGGTAATGATATACTTAGTTTTTTTTTTCAGATTTGAAAGTGGATTTGAGCACCCATTTGTCTCTTCTTCGGCTCCCATGCTTGCATGTCAAGGCATTCCTCCAAATTGGTTAGATTCTATAGGATCATATTTTAGTGTCAACGAGCAACCTAGAAATTTCATGATTATGCATGGGAATGATTTAGCCACTAATTGGACAAAGACTTGGTAGATTTGGGCACCCTATTGGCCATACTACTTAGATCAACCTTCACCTTGTAGGGTGTTGTCCATCTGGAGGGTTTTTCAGGCACATGGGGGGTTTTGCAAGCTTATTTCAGCACATGGAAGATTAATTGATGGGACAATGGCACACCTAAGGTTTATGCTTACTATTGCTAGCCCTTACACAAGCTGATTTAATTGTTGAGTTGATATTGTAGATCTGACTTACTACTTGATTCGTAGTTCACATATCATAAGTTAATCTACTAACCTAGCATCTTTTTCTTCTTCTTTACATTTACTATTTAGTACAATATCATAATGGCTAATGATAAAATGATAACGACAGGGTTTTAATTATCACACCTCTTAATTATTCAAGGCCTAATGCAATTCACTAATTTGGTTTATTGATTTACTTGAGGACTAATGCTATGAGTTGATGCTTTGGTAATCTAAGTCTATGGTGGTATTTTGCAAATCACATTTCTTGTGATCTAGTATCAATTTTCAATTTAAGGCCTATTGAAGTTTTGATCTCTTGTCATCATATAACAAGTTCAAGCAATAATAGCCTCACCAAGTTGATTTGCGCTTTTTGATTTGCCTATGACGATCTCACTCATTGATACTTGGTATATTGCTCAAATAAGTATTTCACACTTTCTTGCTAATAGTCACAAGTGTTGATATTTTTTATTTCATGTGGATGATGTTTCATTGATGTATTGAATCATTATTGATTAATGCCGTGGGTTTATTTTAAATGCACATGATACATTGAGTGAGGATTTTGATTTGAAGCATTATATTTAATCTTTATGTTAATGAGCATGTATGGCAAAAAGATTGTTGGCAATTCTTGGGTAGAAGACGTATTTCTGCATCTATAAATAAAACCAAGAGCTTGTTGTTGAGTGGGTAAACTTGGGATTGAAGGGATCAATACTAGATAGTGACCATTGCTGGGAGAAGTCGCCTTGCATCCTCATTTGGTGCAAGATGTTGAAAATCCCCTTTGACTCCGATCTAGTACCCTTCTTTGAGTAGCACCACATTAGACAACACTAAACACAGATTTGACTCCACGTACCTTGTGTATATCAGGGACCCCTTAGGCGTCATGAAACCATCATATCGTCCATCTTGTTACTATAGTGCATCGAAACAACATTCAGAAGATTACTCTTCACATACCTGGGAAAGTCAAGTGGTGTGGCCAAGGGTACGATCTATCCTCCTTGGTTAGTGCTCCGAAAGATTGGGTCGAGCATCATTGTTGGATCGTGCAGGTAGATAGAAGAGCTACAATAGCTTGACACACCCTTTGTGACTTAAAGCCTTATTGGGACTGGGGGTTAATTTTACTATTCAAGAAGTTTCTATAAATTTTCCTTTAATATTCAAACTAGGGCTAAACAGTGCATGCAAATCTCTACTGATAATCACACATGAATATCTTTTACAATATGCAGCAGAATATAAAACTGAGAAATAAATCACAACATCACATCACAATATTGACACTATTATTTTGGGTATGGAAACCCCCGGGAAAACCCAAGATGGGAAAACCGGTGCAGTAGTCAGATATAGATTTTATTATGAGAAAATATGGAACTTTTACAATCACTGCAAATTTACCCAAACCTGGTGAATGTAGTACCCAACAGAATTACTAGGAAAATCCCAGCTAAACCTCAACACCCTCTTGTGTGAGTGTACGGTCCAACTGTACGAAGCTCGGTGATCCTGCTGCTCGCTCCTTCGTCTTCTCAGCTAAATCCTCTGTCTGACTTTCTCTCCCTGTCTGTATCATGTTTCTGTTGGAATACAAGTGTGTGTCCTCTCCACCAATTGATCTCTCTTTTATAACTTTAGGTAAAGCGAAAACCCTAATTTCACTTTCACTTTAACTAGTGTTTCACTAAAGTTAATTTAGATCACTTTAATTTATTTTCCAAAGTAAACTTAGAAAAAATAAATTAAATACAACTGGTTTCCTAATTTAAGTCTTATGCATGCAAGAACACATGCATGCAGGAAGACCTTTCTTGTTCTGCTAGTTTAACAGTTTCAATTGTCAATTGTTAATGTACTTCATTTATTTATGGTATCATGTATTTATGTTCATGGTTATATTTTTGTTAGATTATTGAAATACTGAATTAGAGTGTGTTTTGTATCCGATCAATCATCCCTAGTGAGACACCTCTTCCTGAAAAATAGAGCTAGGCAAGTATTTGAGGTTAGCTAGATCTCCTTTAGTGGCCTTAGAAGAAGCTTGGCTAGGGTCTCTCCCTTGGTTAGTCTGGGCTTGTTTACTATTGAGACTGAGAAAACTAAAAGAGGAACTCCTTTTGGTAGTGACACGTTGAGAAGGGGGTCGATAGTTGTGCTGAGTTATCAGTTTATTCCTTGCTGAACTATTTACCTCTAGGTCGTGCATAAACAACTCTATCTATCTTCCTGTCATATTGGGCAGATCTCATGTAAGGCATATTGTTGAGTCTGTTTTCTTTCTTAGTGGAGGATGTCAAGATTTATCCATATTTCATGGTCATTTTACTGCATTTGGATCGCGTGGGATAAAAGACAACCAAAACGTCCCATTTCTCCGGCAAATTTGTGATTAAATCTGGTTAAAATTATGCCCGAAAATCGTAGTTTAAGCTATTATGTAATTTCAGGAATTATAATTTTCTATTCTAGACTAATTGCCGCATTTTAAAACTACCCAGATAGTTGAAATTGGTTTTTATCATTTAAACACTTGAAATTGCATTTTCAAGAATTCCTCCTATGTCGGATTCCAGGGGTTGGGGGCGATTTGGTTAGCGTATATACTTCTCCCATATGATGTCGAATCTGTCCTTGATGATGTGGCTAGATTTCTTTATTGTATGGAGCATCCTTTGGTTTTTTATTGACGCATATTTTTATGAAGTTGACTTCCCACGTGGATAAAACACTTAAAGAGTCTGAGTTGTATGAAGCACCTCTCACGTGAACATATTTATTTGACATTTTCATGATGGATGACCCTCATGTTAGATGCTTTGTTGGGTCCATTTTCTTTCTCCATGGACACATTTATGGATGGCAGGTCGTGACTCTTGTTTCAACACATGAGGATGTCTATCCACTTAGTGGTATATGGTTTGATGGTTTGACCTCCTTGCTTTTATGATTATTTGCTATCGAGAGATGTGCACCCTCTTAATGGGATGAGGATTGGTAAAATGTGGATGTATTGGTGGCATAACAAACCACTTATTATATGATTTTTTTTTACCATTTTATGAGGTTAGGGTTTTTGATATTTTTTACCATGTCATGGGGAGCTTTTATTATTTCTTTATTAAGGAGTTAGCTAGTCTCTCTTCCTATATAAGAGAAATCCTCCTCTCATAGTAATTTTTGCTAAAAATTGGGGAATTTTTTTTCTTTTGCTATTTGCTTAGTTTTCTTTCTGTAAGAGCTTTGGGTGGGTATTGGAGAAGCTAGTTGGAGCTATTGGTGGTTGATATCAACCATGAAGGTCTCCTTCAAGTGTTAATTTTGCATAAATATTGGGGTAAACTCTTTGCTTACCATTTAGTTTTGTTAATATTTCATTACTAGATAGCATATAACTCTACTCGTGATGTATTGTTACTTGTAATCTAGATTTGACAAAATCATATACAAGATTTTGAGAATTCAGCTCTTGAATTCTCCTTTGATAGAAGCAGTCATTGCCTTGGCTATCAAAGACTAGGACAAGGGTTTGAACTCATCAAACCCTTCTTACTCCTCGATCACCAAATTCTACAAGCTTTCTCTATGACCCCATTGCTCTCTCTAAACAACGAGGCCCTAGTCACATGATCTTGGTCATCTAAATTATAAATTTAAAACCTTTTCTTACTATTTATTTGCAATTCTGGAAATTAACTTTCATCTTAAGCTTTAAATTCTGCAAAACCCTAACTGTATGTTGTCTCTTAGATTCCGCAAAACCCTAAGTGTATGTTGTCTCTTAAATTCTGATTTTAGGACAGCTTATGGTTTATTTTGCAATTCTGTTATTTAAACATTTAACTTGAGCTCAAAATTAACTCTAGATTTGCTCTAATTTAGCCTTATATGAACCTATTTGATCTATATTTTGGTTGGGTTAATTTCTTAACTGTTTTGAGTTGTTTTACGTTTCAATTTACATTTAGCAAACATTCTTAACAGTTATTCATCTAAATTTCAGATTTGGTATGTTTATGGAATAATTATAAGCAAATAAAGGCAACAGTTTCTCCCTTTCACTCTCATTTAAATGCTTATAATACATCAGGAATTTTTTGTAACTGTCAACTAATACTAGCACACATTTTTCTCATGTTGATGGTATGTTATTATGTACAAGTAACTACAGTTTTCTTAAGAAATTGCACTCTGAATACATGGTTACTTGCTATTTTCTAGTCTTAATTGCACTAATCATCACTTTTTAAGTGGCTGTAAAATTTCTGTTGTTTTAACCACACAATCTCACTTGCAAATTATCTTTTGGGTTAATAAACAACTCTAGAATTGTTGGTTTATTTCTAGAATGAATGAATGGCTTTGTTCTATTGGCAAAACCAGAAATAGAATAAGAGTATTGTTTGTTACGTTATATTTTAATGAGATTCATTGTCAGAATTAACTTACAGTTTTCCTTCAAGCTTTAAATTAGTTCACTTAAAAATTTCACAATCTTCTTTATGATTTAAAGCATTATCTTCATTGCTGGTTGTTAAAATTTACTCATCACAAAGCTACAACACCAATATTTCTTCATAGATCTACAATTGCTTAATGAGATGCATTTCATTTTTTGGTTAAAATTAAGACTCTCACTTAACAATTTATTCGTTTGCAATAAATTGCTTACTATTCACCTGGCAAATCACCTATCTTACAAGCATTTGTTGCATTTTCACTGGCTCATTTTAAATCACATCTTAGTTTACATAGGCAAGTTAATTGACTCATGGATGGTGTAACTAATCGATTGCGAGATTAGTATTATGGTCTCTTCAAGTTTCTAGAATTTATGAAATCTCCGTACATACAACACTCAGTCTAGTTTCCAGCACTTAATAATTTTGTTTTTCTCACAATCATAATACATTCATGGGCATCTTTGCAATCCAAGTACTATATTGCATCACCAATCACTAGATACTTAGTTGCTTTAGGAAATCCTCCCTAGTTCTTGGATAATTATCCTAGACACTAAAGAGTAGAGAAGTAGTTGTCTGGGTGACAGTGGAAACGCTTCTATTGTTGCAAATAGCTACACCTTAGTGAAGACCTTGCACCTTAGGGTGTTAGTTTTTGTGGCAGTAATGCCATTTATATCTGAAAGTGTATTTTTGGGGGATTTCATCTGTTTCAGATTTGTGACTTGTAACATGAGGTTTCTATGACTCTTTTACATCATACATGTTAAGGTTGTTCTGTTAAACATTTTATGAAAAGATCCTGTTAAACATTTTTTCATGCATTTTCTGCCAGAGTTGATCCTTGCTTGTTACTGGGCAGATAATGTTCCATGTCTGGAGAATGAACAAGGAAGACCACATGCATACACAGAAATAAAGAGGTACTTACTACTTATGGATATGTTACAAATATGTTATTCAGATTGCCAAATTGCAGTAGTTCTTTCCATCTCTTTCTCCATGGCAATCATAGAATGTCGAGTCCATGTCTAGACTTTATATTTGGTTATATTGTCTTTTCTTTCTACTCCATTATACTGTGCCTGCTGTCTATGAGAATTTATTATACAATTTTTTATTTTCTGATGTGAACAGGGAAGATTACAGCAGAGAACTACACTCATAGAAATGGAGCCTGAGTCAAATAAAAGGCAAAGGAAGGATGAAGGAGGAAATTCCTCAAGTCGGTCCACAAAGCATAAGCAGCAGAAACATAATTACATCTATGGCAACTACCATGCATACTATGGTTACCGGGTTGATCGAGCTTTGGGTGAAGACCCAAGGATGACAGTCTTGAAGAAGGAGTGGTTTGAAGGCAGGGATTGCCTTGATATTGGCTGCAATGAGGGTTTTATCACTATCGGCATAGCGCAAAAGTTTGCATGTCAAAGTATTGTTGGCATAGATATTGATGGCAGGCTGATAGGCAGAGCAAGACAGAACCTTAAAACAATGGCTGGTATTGAGGAAGATAGCGAAACAATTAAACGGTCTGCTGGAGAAAGAGACACAGGAAATAAGCTGGATGATGCAGACAGGATGGAACAGTCTAACGAAGATGAAAACAGATCAAATGAATTCAAAGGTACAAAAACGGAGGAACAGTTGTGTGAATATACAACAAATGTGCTGGCAGGTACAGCGAGCAGATCTTTAGGGGATGAAGTGAGTCAATTGTTGGGGGGTTTTGGTTCAGACAATCTTGCTGAAGATAGTGACAGAGTGAATGAATTGGAGGGTACGGACATGGAGGGACAGTCTTTTGAGGACAAAGATGTTATAAAGGATTTGGGAGGTGCAGACAGCAGATCTTTAAGGGATGAGGTTAGTCAATTGTTGAGGGATTCTAGTTCAGACAATCTTGCTGAGGATAAAGACAGAGTGAATGAATTGGAGGTTAGGGACATGAAGGAACAGTGTTTTGAAGATAAAGATGTCACAAAGGATTTAAGATGTAGAGATAGGAGATTCTTCAGACTTGGAACAAAGCAGATGTCAAGCAATACTGCTTCAAATAATGTAGCAGGAAAATTCAAAGATCCTGATCTGCTTAAAAGAGTGACTTTCAGAACTGGAAACTTCATTGAGAAGTTCCCATCTGTATTGGATGCAACATATGATACGGTACTGTGCTTAAGTGTCACCAAATGGGTCCACCTTAATTGGGGTGATGAAGGGTTGATTTCTCTGTTTGCAAAGATATGGCAAGTAATGAGGCCAGGTGGCATTTTGTTGCTAGAACCGCAACCTTGGAAATCCTATGAAAGGAAACGCCTCGTGTCTAAGGTTGCGGTAGAGAATTTCCATGATATTGTTTTCAGGCCAGTTGATTTCAGGTATATTCTGCTTGACAAGATTGGTTTCAGGTCAATGGAAATGATCAGTACGCATGTGCCAAATAGCACTGCTGGATTTAACAGGCCAATTTATTTGCTTCGGAAATGATTTACAGGATTTGGAAGAAATTGAGTAATTAATTGTAACTTATTATTGCTTTTTCAGAGCAAAGTATACTGATGGTTGGTGGGAAAATTTTGATCGAACTAGAAACGGTAGAGGGCAACCTCAGGTGTATATTATCAATTTGCAGAGGCAAGAGATAGTGATGTATGTGATTTTGTAAATTGTTGCTTTTACATAGAATAAAATATACTGACGTTAGGAGGGAAATTTTGATGGTACAATAAATGGTAGAGAAATTGAATTCTGCAACTTCATGTTTATGTTATCAAATGTATTTACCAGAGGCAGTAATGTACGTTTTTTGACGAGGATGAAGCCTCTAATCCATATGGCTTTTTGCGCCGAGAGGCACTTTCTACAGCTCAAATGGGCAAGATGTGTCCCGTCTGTAACACTGACGTGGCACATGTCGGCTCAATAAAAATAATAAAAATAAAATGTAAAAAAAAAACTTATAACATGTCGGCTTATAAGTAAAAAAATAAAAAATAAAAAATGTTATACTCATATAAATATACAACCATATTAGGGCAATACTCATAATCTTACAAACTTGGTAAAATTCAATTGACTTGAGTAGTAAAAAAAAATTGTAGGGAAAAACCAACATAGATTTATTATTGGTCAACCAAGGCTGCCAAAACTCCTCCACAAGAAACCATGGGCCACTAAAACCATGTGCCTTAAACCACTTACATCCTCTTAACAAGTAAAGCAATTTTTTGAAAACTATTTGATTATATGATTATTAATGTTACTCAGCGCATTCTTCTACTCATACCCTATTTTGAAATTACTTAAGCAAGTTGGCCATTTCCCTCCCAAGTAGGAATGCTTATTAGAAATTTTTGTAAACTAAAAAGGGTTTGCATCTTGAACACCTCAAGAGAACTTGATCCCTCTCGGCGCTTGGTAGTCATAGTTAAGATGGATCTATACTGGTGGGAGACCATTTGGTTTCCGTGGCCATCTCCTACACATGGCATAGGGGCATTCGTTTAAATTTCCTAGGATACTAGGTTGCGAATTTTAGTCCTATATGCTAGTTTGTAAAGGGGGCATTTAAGCTCCGGGTCGTAGCTTTTTAGTGATTGAACAAGCGTTATCTATATGCGGACAGTCGAGAAAAGTTTGGCATTCAGGGAACGCATAGAAAGTTGAGCATTATAGAGAATATTACGTGTGTTTACTTTGATTGCAGTTAATGATGTGAAGCTTGATCAGCAGATGTAAGTTCATTAAAATAACTTTAATATAAGAAATAGATTACAAAATCGGGCCCCTAGTAAACTCTGAGCTCTCTTTTTTTCCAGATTTGTCTCATGTAACTTGCTATGTTTTCTTTTTAAGATTTGGGTGAGCGAAACAGAGATTTCTTAAAGTTTCCTTAAGCTTAAAAATACAATAAACTGTTTTTTACTTTTATTTTTTTATTTTCTCTGGTGATGCTTTCCCCAAGATCGATGGTTTTGTTTCTTTAATTGTGCCATTCTCGACCCTTCTGGGTTTGCACCATTCACTTCCATTTATGATTGTGTCGCTATCATGTAAGTTTTGTAATCAAATTATCATATTGACTTACGAATTCAAGTCATCAACATTTAGATATAAATGATGTTCAAGGAAAAAATGTAAAATGTAATTAATCCATAAGATAGCCATTAAACATCTTGCTGTAATGAAATCATCATATGTAGGCATAAACTGATTTTCTGGACATGGCATTATGGATTCATAACACTTCTGAAAGCAAAAGTTACAACTAGAGTGCAGGATCTGTAATCAAAGCATATCGTTGATATAAAAACCCGAGTCTTACATGTAGAAATGGCATAAACTTTCAAATTACTGAATGGGCCCTTCACTTTCTCACGTTTTAGGTTCCACTCATACAAAACATGTTTCAGTTCCCTACATATTGTTTGCATTCCTTGGTACAATTTCACCGTTTCCATTTACATTCTTCGATTCCTTGGGGCAACCCCATTATATTGAAGAGCAAGATATGCCAATTAATTGGTGATTGAAGAATTTGAGCGACTAGGGACAATGAGAGTGTTGCGAAGTGGGGCTGACATTAAGAGATGATGCATAGGAACATTGAAACGATCAAACTGCTCATGATTTCCTCGGATCTTTGCTAATTTAGCAACCACTTCCCTCATTGTAGGCCTTCTAAGTGGACTGTCTTGTGCACACTGGAGTGCTATATCAACTGCTGTAAAAATGTCACGGTAAATCTCTGGTGTAGTCTTCAAATAAGGATCAATAACATCTAAAACAAAGTCTTCTGCCTCAGCCTTGCGAATCCAGTCAATTAAGGTCATCCCAGACTCAAAATTAGAGCATGTGGGCCTTTGTCTGGTGATCAACTCCAATAACATGATCCCAAAACTGTACACATCTGACTTTGAGGATGGTTTCAAACAGTAGGCTCTTTCTGTTCTCAAGAAAAGGATGGTAATAATTAGTCTTAATCTTTTGCATAAGCCCAGGGAAATAAGATAAAAACAGTGGAGATATGATCAGATTACAATTTTCTAGATCTCTTCATTTTGCAAATACAAGTTGACTTTTAATAGTAAACAGTGTACCAGGATTTCGTTTTTATTTAATACACCAACATTATTGAATTATTTTCACTTGTTCTATTTCTAATTATTACTTTACCTTATCGTACATATTTTTCTTGTACTTGGACCACGAAGGTCTATTAGATCATTCTTAAAAATTTTAACTATAATTTAGTCTAGATATCAATTCCCACCTATGACCAAACTTGACCAGCGGGACTGTAAAATGAACAAATATATGAGAGCGAGCATAAGGAGTGTCGGAGCATCTCCGAGAGCAATACAGCAAAAAGGAAAGGAAAAGAGAGTTTCTAACTTGTCGAGTTTATTTGTCATGAATATGAATATATATATATATATATTTTGCTCACTCTCTCCATTATAATTTGATCCACAGAATAATATGATTATATTATTCTAGGACAATTTAAATCGTATATAATGTTTCATTTTCATGATGAAAGGAAATAGATTTGATAGTCTTATTAGCTGTTCCAACACACCACAAAATAGGTGAGTATGATTTTCATCCCTGTTTTAAAATTTATTCACACAGCACAGAACCAAATTAGTTAAAAAGGCTTGCAGTTACAACCTTTTAAGTATCAATTTGCACTTGTGACCAGAGTCATGGAACTGTAAAGGGACTAATATACAACTAGGTTACTTGGAAAGGGTGGCAGTTATGATCCTCTTGTTGGTTGTTGAGCTTGATTATCTTCTTGATTCAGAGGTCTTGTTTTAATTGTGTTTGGATCTCAGTTCTCGGGGAGGGGGGTTGCTCTCCACTAACTTGCCACTACTTTGGCAGGGATTCAGGGGTAGTGCCCTTAAAGACATTGTTTTTTGGCAAAATGCCTTGTAAAATATTGTGATTTCATATAGTCAATTTGGATCAGTCATCACGAAGTCAGAGATATGACAGTAGAAGTTATATTGGTGTTTTTTGTCCTAGAAGGCAACCTTCTTTTTATTAGGACATTGTATTACGACCGTGTATAGTGAGAGAGCATTGTCACTGAGAAAGGAGACTGAGAAAGTGAAGAAGACGTTGCAGTAGATGTGGTGTAGGTTTTATCCTTTCATTTTGCTGGAGAAAATTAAAAAAGAGCTGATTGTTTTTTGTGGATGTAGCCCATATTGACGTATATCGGTGTCTCTCTTATACTCCTAACACCTCTATATCCTCAATCATAGTTGTTATGGCCCCCATGTTCCAACTATAATCAATGCAAAAAGGTACAGGTCTGGCCTACAAAAGGTATGGGCCCACCTATAGTAGGTCCACAAGCCTGTATGAGTTCACATTAAATTCATTATACATTGCTTATTAGATAGTCAATTAGTATGCGCTTGGTAACTTAGTTAACTAGTAGATAGATAGTCAATTATTGGTTTAACTTGCTATGCTGAAGTCATATTGACCAAGGTCAAAAAGCCATAATAAACATAAACATTGAATAACCTTCATTAAATCATATATTACAATCTCGTTAGAAGACATTAGTTAAAACTTACCATTCAAGGATAAACTAAATGAAGACCTAACATCAGTCCCCGATGCTTATAATTTAAAACCACAATGTAGTTATACAACAAACAAATCTCATTTCAACCAGAAGAGTCAACATGTAAGTTTTGGTCACAAGAAGAATGGGGATCAACATTGAATGGTATTTTGATTATGGTTATTTCCGTAACAATGAGAGTTTGTTGTTTGCGTTGTCTTATATCCTCAATTACAGTACCCCATAAAATGATTGTATTGATCATTTACCTCCATAATTTAAGCAGATTGCATTGCATGCTAATGACTCTTTTATGACTAGTACATGTAAACTTTTGTTAGTTCCTCTATAACAATCATTTGCACTAAATTTGTCTAATTATATAGGAGGGATGTATTACCGTTTACCCCTCTAATCTGAATAAATTCCATTTTGTAGCCAGTACATGCAAAATTGTTTTAAGATGCAGGGAGGTTAAAATTGTAAATTGTTTTTTTTATAAAAGCTTTGTTTATTCTGACGATGGGATAACATATTTGGTTCCACTGCATACCGCCAGATACATTAATCATCTGATTTTTGGGTTGCTACAAAAATTCTAACCATTCTAGGAATCTTTACTGCAACCCAAATTCTTTTTTGCATGGTATTCGGAGAGGATTTTTCTTGTTCTAGAAGAATATGGCAGGAACAAACTTTTTTAGGACGATGTTTTCCAACATTCAGGTCCAAAATAGTTTTTCTGATGCTCAGAAACATTCATGGATGTTATTTGTTTTTGGGTTGCTCAGAAACATTCAGGTCCAAAAAAGTTTTTGGGTTGCTACAAAAATTCTAACCATTCTAGGAATCTGTTTACTGCAACCCAAATTCTGTTTTGCATGGTATTTGGCGAGGCTTTTTCTTGTTCTAGAAGAATATGGCAGGAACAAACTTCTTTAGGACGATGTTTTCCAACATTCAGGTCCAAAATAGTTTTTCGGATGCTCAGAAACATTCATGGATGTTAATTGTTTGATGTCATTCAGATGGGCAATTATTTTCAATATTGGTTGAAAAATGTGAGTTCCTCCGTTTTATTTTCCAATTCTGATCAGAAACATTTTAGACCCGTCAGAAAACATATTATGATTAGATTATGAACCATTCAAAGATGTTTTATCTTGGAATATTTTTTCTTTCTTTCAATGAAATGCTTCCTATAAATATATTTTTTTTCCAAACTGAACAGACACATTTGAAATTCTGTAAGAAAACTTACGAGAAGAATTAATAATAATTAATACTGATCTTGTGATAACTTATGAGTAGAATTAATAATAATTAATACCTATGAGAATTACGAATATATGAGTATATTAATAATAATACTGTGAGATATTTTAGACCCTGTGAGAAAACTTATGACTTACGAGTAGATTAATAATAATAATAATGGAGGTTTATATACCTTAGTTTTTTTAATTTTTGAACTTGAACTTATTATCCAGTAAACTTATTATTTAAACAAGTTTGTCTTTCATTATTTTTTTTCTTTCAATAAAATGCTTCTTATTAATAAAATCAAAATATAAAAATATAAAAGACATTTTATAGCAAAATAACTGGGCATTAAATCAGCGTCCATAAGCTGAGTGTCCTAAACAAAACCGCTCTGTCTTTAAAAAAAAAGACCAAATGTTCCAAACAAAACTGCATCGGCTCAAAAAAACAAAACTGTCCCAAACATCAAACATCTGATATCTGCAGAAATAATTCTTAGAATTTCATTTTGAACTATCATCGAAAAAAAATTTCATGGAAAGTAACATAGAAAATTATAATTATTTTGGTTAGAAGTCTTTGACAGATAGACCAGTCTTCAAAATGTTTTGGGATTATAAAGACTTATTTTAAAATCTTATTATTCTATCTTGTATCCTGAAAATGCTTTTTAAGATGATAACTTTTTTATTTTAAAATCTTGTTATCTTACTTGAGCTGCATTTTCTGAAGTCTTTGTCTGTTTGAAGTCGTGTTCGCGTTTGATCTCTGGCGTCTCTTGGTATCAGAGCTAGCGCGACATCTGTATCTCTACTTCTACTTGTAAGTTTCAGATGCTCTTATAATCAAATTTCAGTCTGATATTCGAGAAATCTTTCTGTGTCTAAAACAATCCGGGAACAGAGTTCATTTATTTCAGTAAAAGTATCCGTGTGGAATAGTTGTGATATCCGAGTCCTTTCGAAATGATTTCCTTCCACCTCTTACCCCTAAAGTCCATGAAAGCTCACGCCTACTAAGTATGGTATAAACTGATAAGTCAAAAAATTCGACACCTATCACATTTGACTGGACTGGCATCAGTTACCCAAAGCAATGGGAGATAAGATATAGAGAGTTGAGAGACTTCGAAAAAAATAAGAACCAACAACTCTCTATTCCTAAACCCCTTGTCTTTGATAGATTTTCAAACTCTTTTAAATTGCCTGGAGGATATCCTTCTCCCCAATTTGCTCCACCTCTTGTAAGATCTTCCTCTGTGAATAATACTTCTGAAAAATCAGCCTTGTTTGAACCCTGTTCTTCTTCCCGCCTTTCCTTTTCAAGTGTTCATAACAATGAGCACAAAGGTCAGCATGCAGACTGCCCTGCCTACAGAAAAGCACTTGAGAGACTAAAAATCAGAAACAAAGAAGTAAGTGTGTACATGATGTCTCTCCCTAGAAGTAGCCCTGGTTTCACCTCCACAAACCCACAGGGTGATACCTCGTTCCATCCAGGAAGAAATCTTCCTGATACTCCATTTCGACAGTTTGCTCATGATGGTCTTTCTAAAAAAGAGTTCATGCCACATAGATCATCAAATCCACACAAAAGTGTCTCTGATGAAATAAAGTTGCTTAATTACAGCAATTATCAACAACAACTCACTGGCCAAAATATCGATGACATAACCTCTGATATTTTACTTCTCAGACAAAAAGCTCAAATGATAATTTTTATTTTTATGGAGTATGTTAAATAATAGTTGTATTTTTGTTATTTTTACAAATTTTGTAATATTTTTTTTCTTCCAACATTTTGATTTTTATTTCTTAAATTACAATTTTGATTGAAAAATAGATTCAACCCTCTAATTTTTTTTTAATACAAAGTAAATGATCAATCATTTAACTTACCCATTTTTTATTTAAAAAACTTATTATCTTATATTGATATTCTAACCTATTATGATGATGATAAGAATGTTTAAAAATATACATCTTTATTTTTATAATTAATTTGTTTTATCATTATTTTTATAATAATTAAACAATTATAAAATAATGATGTTTTTGTTTTATTCTAATAGTTGTATGTATAAACGTTTTATATATAAATGTGGTTCAAACTAACCAGGAAAAAAACAGTGATATTTTAAAAACAGAGAGTTTAAAATTAATCAAGCAAACCAATTGCTACAAACAAATCTTTCAAATCACCCAGACAAAATTATGAATTTATACATAACAAGAATTCAAATTTAATGTCCTGAACAGGCTTACCAGGTGCCGTGTAGCCAATAGTCCAAGCAGGTCCACAGGAGCTCTGTGTCATGTTAAGATTTGATGCCTTTGCTACTCCGAAATCTGCTATGCGGGGTACATAATCTTCATCCAAAAGCACGTTGCCTGGCTTCAAATCACAGTGCACAACCCTAGTTCTTGACTCATGATGCAAATAGGTCAGTGCTTGGGCCACTCCAATGGCTATGTTCAACCTCTGTTGCCACTCCAAGGGACACTGAGCTTCTCCATGCAACAAATTCTCTAAGCTACCATTTGGCATGAACTCCAAAATCAAGGCCATTTCCTCTGAATCAGTAAAATAGCCAAGAATTTTCAACAGGTTTCTATGGCGCAGCCTCCCAAGTATTTTCAATTCTGCGAAAAATTTCTTTTCCGGAAGGCTTTCCCCTTCTATTTTCATCCATTTTACTGCAACAACTCGGCCATTTGGAAGAATTCCCTTGTAAACACTGCTAAAGCCACCTCTGCCAATCAGGTTTTCTTCCCTGAAATTTTCTGTTGCAGCCAGCAGTTCATTTCTGCTCATCCTCAAGTGAGGTTCATTGATTACCTTCAACACTGGTGCTTTCATTCTGGAGCTGAAAACTCTAACTTTTGGGCACCATTTGAATATTATCAGCAGGACAATAATGGTTACAAGTGCTATAAATATGCCCATAACAAGTAGAACTACTGCAAAACTGCCGTGTATTGAGAGGGGTCCATAGTTTGTTTCATGATGATGATGATCATTATTTCCTGTGTTACTGTAACCATCCACCCTATAATCCACCCCATAGTGATCTGTTTCCTGATGTTTCCGCATTATTATTTGACTTGTGGGAGACAATTAATCACAAGGGAAAATTAGCTCTGTTATCTAGAAATGTAAGAAGTGAAGTTGGGTTAATATAAATGATTGCAGACTTGATTGTTATGTAATGTGTGCGGTCATATTGGGAGGTTCCGCGCTGAGAGATATCTATCCTAATGACATAGTAGTAGTCATGTTAACATGGAATGATTCTCAACAACGGATGTGTTACAGGGAAATTAGTAAGTTTGGATATTAAGAAGGATGATTGAGGCCTGAAAGGTCAAACTCCCCATGCTAGTGGAAGGCGGCTGAATTCCCTATTATTTTAGTAGCAAAGAGGAGAATTGTTATTTTCTGTTTTATAGGATACTAAAGGATATGATCTGTGGAACTTTACTGCAAAAGTATGAAATTGAGCAACATATATTCATCAACATATATTCATCAACATACACACTAGCACACTGGTTGGAAGTTGTAACACTATTTCACAGGTTTTGTATTATTGAACAGAAGTTGTTTACTAATTTGAACGGGAAAGCTCAAGCTCAGGGGTAAAATGAACTTCATGCTTATTAGGTACCCATGTTGCCACCATGGTTGGGAAGGTCAGCACTTGGTACTTCCTAGAGGCATGTTCAAGACATTTGAATGACATTAACATTGGAAAGAGCCAAGACAACAGAGGGGAACAAAATAGTTCCTAAAATAGCAGTGTGAACTTTCTGTTCCATGTGGGAATGGCTTACAGACTGCAACAAAGAGAGCAAGTACAAGGTAGAAGATCTGTCTGACTAAGAATTATCAAGTGATGAAAGAACATAGGCCTTTTTATTTTGAATTGGTGAAGCTTAGGGCTCGAATATAACTTCATACTCCAGAGGGAGGGAGGACACTAACACATCATCCCAGGGACTTCCACCCCAAAGCCTGCTTTTGAATTGTCAAAGTTTTAGGCTGTCTCAGAAACCTCAGCAACCTAATTCTGTCTCAGAAGCCTACATGTTGTGATCACTCCATATTTTATTTGCAGTAAGAAGAACTCCTCTTCTTGAAGACCATGTCAAATGGGACCAACTGCTTACCATTATAAGCATATCACAATATTTCCAACTACCCGTAGAAGCTCTGTGCTGTTGGTCTCTCCTAGAACAACAAACATATGGCACAAGGTAGAAGATCTGTCTGACTAAGAATTATCAAGTGATGTAAGAACATAGGCCTTTTTATTTTGAATTGGTGAAGCTTAGGGCTCGAATATAACTTCATACTCCAGAGGGAGGGAGGACACTAACACATCATCCCAGGGACTTCCACCCCAAAGCCTGCTTTTGAATTGTCGAAGTTTTAGGCTGTCTCAGAAACCTCAGCAACCTAATTCTGTCTCAGAAGCCTACATGTTGTGATCACTCCATATTTTATTTGCAGTAAGAAGAACTCCTCTTCTTGAAGACCATGTCAAATGGGACCAACTGCTTACCATTACAAGCATATCACAATATTTCCAACTACCCGTAGAAGCTCTGTGCTGTTGGTCTCTCCTAGAACAACAAACACATGGCACTTAGTTTAAGAAAACAGCACATTCAACAGAAACAAATTCTTGCGGTAGTCTGCATTAGAAGTTGATTATCAGTGTACAATTGGATCAAAAGATCAGAAAAATTGACAGAGAAAAATCAGATCGTGATCAATACAAAACATGAGAAATACGAAGTCTAAAGCCTCAAGAAATACTTCGAATATAAGAGAAAATGGAAGTGAGGTCAATATATCTACATTGTATATATGCTTCCATAGAAAGTGCAGCACAGCTACGCTCTGTCCTGAACATATGGGTCGATACAAAATTGCAGGTATTCTTTGAACAGAAGTGAAGCAAATCGATATTATTGGGTCAATATAAATATAATACAACAGAGACCAAGTGGGTCAATACTGGTTGTAGATATCCATTGAATACCAAGCAGAACATCACAAACAAATGCCGTGTATAGGCAAGAAGATTCGCAGAAAGATAAACTGGCACCTAATATTTGGACCATAGTATCTCATGTTCAAATTTTCCACAAGAATTTAATATCCCCGCTTTGAATAATTCTCTTCATTTGAGGATTGTAAGTTTCTTTGGAAGTCATGATATCTGCGATTTTCCTAGAAATTTCAGATGTTCCATTACTCTCTTGAAGTCAAATGAATGAAAAAGACGCCATTCATTTGGGGCAATGTAAGTTTCATAGAAAGTCACGATAACTGTGATTTTCGTTGGAACATCACTATCTTACTAAAAGAATGAAAAAGATGCCCATTGAACGTTGAAAAATATAGTAAGTCAAGTCAATAGATTTTGTGACCCCTACTGAAGCCAGGGCTGCTTGTCTCGGTCCTGCTTTGAATGGTTGTAACTTCTGTTCGTGTGGGGATTGTAAGTTTCATTGAAGGTCATATGAAGGTTGAAACAACAAGATGAAGTCAACGGATTTTGTGACCCGCTCATCTATGGTAGTTTGTATTTGTTTCACACTTACCAGAGAATGGATTAATTAATAAATGCATTTTTTTAAACTCAAGAAAGCATTAGAATTGGTTTGGAGAAGAGCTCTGGAGAGGCGAACCAATGATAAATAAATACTTGCGTTACTTTAAAATGCAATGAAAAGGACATTGAAAATTAATATTAATATTGAAAATTAAGAGGTGTTTGATAGGTTATTGTTTATATTATTGAATTTTCTATAAGCAATTTTTTTAAAAAATTAGGGCAATCGATAACGGGGATGGGGCTGGTACACGAGTAAGTCAAGGTGTTTTGAACTTGTGACCTCTATTACAACAAAACATCTCATTTTCAAGCCAATTGTCATTCAACATACACCCCTATGAACATTTTGATAAGTAATTTAACATATTATAGGTTTTTTAATTTAATAATAGAATAATAATATAATAATAAAATTTTAGGGATCAAGATGTTTTGGTGATTGAGAAAGTTGTTTGCAACTCATCGTCTCTTTTGAAGATGTGTAGGTTTTACATCTTTGGATTTCGAAGTGTTTTGCCGAGATTGGAGTTATAGTCATATGATATTTCCATGTTTATGGCGTGCCTCGAGATTTAACCCATGTGTTTTAGGTACCCTCCAAGTGTTTTGTTTTGATGTGGAATTTCCTTAGGACGATGAAATATCCCCCTAAGCATAATGCATTCTCCTTTATTGGGGAGGCCTTTGGCTTCCTTGCTCTTCATTTACAAAAGAATGCAAACTCAGGTGGGAAATATGTAAAAAGTCCGATAACATTCCTTTGGTTAATTTGAAATCCTCTCATGGTCATGAAATTGGTGTGGCATATTCAGATCCTCATGGTGTGGCATATTCAGATGATGATATGGTTGGCAAGTTCATTGGTCTTTGGCCAAGCCCTAGCTCAATGGGTTCAAGGAAACTACATCCCTAAGATGAAAGGAAGATATGGGGTCTTTGCTAGTGGAAGATGCTTCTTTATCTTCATGTTTGAGCTCAAGTAAGATAGAGATATCATCTTCATATTTGGACCTTACTTCATGGATTCTAGAGTAATGTTCCACTCAAAGTGATCTATATACTTTATACTTGATTAATAAATAATCTCTACCCCTGTTTGGGTATGCTAGCCTTATCTTCCAATGATTTTCTGGGACAAGTCCACGCTTGAGGAGATTGGTGGCAATCTTGGGAAATTGATTGAATTCACAAAATCGTAGAATGAGTTATTCTCTTGTTCCCAAATTTGCATTGAAGTAGATTCCAAACAAGGATCAACAAAAACTATCCAGCTTTAGAAAGATGGTTGGACCCATTATCAATATTTAGGTGATCAAGCTACTTTTCAAGTTGTTAAAAAAAAGAAGAAGAAAGAGCCCCACCCTTTCTCATAAAATATTTGCTCCCTTAAGCTCCAACATATATGAAATTTTTTTCCATTTGGATGAAAATGTACCCATTAAGGTTTAGGGGGAGGTTCCACCTATACCCCAACAAGATAACGGATTCTCTCATTTCAATAAGAAGATCTCACCATGGAAGGGATACCTGGGAAAGTGCATTAGGGTTTGGAAGATTAAGAATGAAGAGAGCAAGAATCAACGATTTTGTTTTCAAGGCTTAGTTAAGGGAGCCACCTTCTCTCATTGCACTAGAAAAACACCGTAAAAAAAGTATTAATCAAGCGACATCTCTTCATTCCTTAGTCATCCCATCCTCATGGTGAACCCTTGAAGATGGATTCTCTTATATGCAGTCTGAAATGTAAGGTTCAATAAACTACGAACACAGGTTTCTTCTCTTAAAAAATACTCCAACTTGTGAATAATGGGTTCTCTCATTTCAATAATCAGATCCCACCATGGAAGGAATACCTGAGAAAATGCATTAGGGTTTGGAAGATTAAGAATGAAGAGAGAAAGAATCAAGGATTTTGCTTTCAAGGCTTAGTGAGGGGAGCCTAATTCTATCATTGCACTTAAAATGGAAATCTAAATCAATCATTCATTAAGCACCATCTCTTCCTTAATCATCCCATCCTTATGTCGATCCCCTGAAGGTGGACTCTCTTATATGAAATCTGAAACGTCGGATTCAATATACTCAAAACACATGTTTCCTCTCTTAAAAACATCCAACCTCTGAATAATGGATTCTCTCATTTCAATAATCAGATCCCACCACGAAAGGGACACCAGGGAAAATGTGTTAGGGTTTAGAAGATTAAGAATGAAGAGATAAAGAATCAAGGGTTTTGCTTTTGAGGCTTAGTGAGGGGAGTTGGATTCCTTCATTGCACTTAAAAAAAACCTAAATAAAGTATTAATCAAGTTGTGTCTCTTCATTCCTTAATCTTCCCATCCTTATGGTGATCCCTTGAAGATGGGCTCTCTTGTATGCAGTCTGAAACGTTAGGTTCAATAAACTAAGAACATAAGTTCCTTCTCTTAAAAAAAAACTCCAACCTGTGAATAAGGGATTCTCTCATTTCAATAAGATAAAGAGTTGTCAGATAAGAAAACCTCCGAGACTCTTGAGAATGAGGGAACATCAAGAGAAGGGAACAATGATATGAATGTCAATTTAAATTCCCAAAAAGAATATGCTCATAATTTCAGGATTAAGAAAAGGATCATGTCGAGGTTTCAAGTGCTCCAATTCAAAAAAAATGCATGGAGGAGGA
This sequence comes from Pseudotsuga menziesii, assembly GCA_001517045.1. Taxonomy (NCBI): domain Eukaryota; kingdom Viridiplantae; phylum Streptophyta; class Pinopsida; order Pinales; family Pinaceae; genus Pseudotsuga; species Pseudotsuga menziesii. The sequence goes on along the minus strand of LPNX010275264.1, from coordinate 216,799 downwards.
CATAGATCAAGTTCATGAAGCATAAATGGATCAGTACCTTGATTTTTATGAATCCCCCTCATATGTCCAAGCCCTAAAGATAATTCCTCATTCTTCTATTCCCCTCACAAGGGGAAGGAAATTAAATCGTGAAAGAAGAGAAAAAGAGGAAAAAATTAATATTTTTTGGGGAAGTCAAAGTTCTTTGGACTCCCCCTTAAAGGTTGCAATCCATACTTATGGAAAATAATGTATTTATTTTGCAATTACTTTGTAAGAGTTTATCCTTGTAGGAAAGAAACTACAAGAAAGAGTAGATGTAGGACAAAGCATTGGAAATTCACCTCCCTACATTTTGATAGAAGGGTGAATGCCCTACCGAAGGCAACCAACCTCCTCCAATTTTGTATTTCTAAATTTGATGATTTGGCCACAACCTCTTTTTAATACAAAATATAACCATTTCTATGAAAAAATAAAAATAATATAGTTTTATGGTCACAATCTAATCCCCTCTAGATTTGAACCTATAACCTCTTATAAAGAAACACTTTTTTTTACCTAGATAACAACTTTTCTTCATAACCACTTGAACTACACCTAATTGATTTATTAATTTTAGACGTGTATAATATTTATTAAACAAATTATTTTACCAAATCCGAAAATAATTTTTTTATTAAAACCATTGTAAATGCTAGCCAACTGTAGATAAAACACAACCAAAGGCATACTAACTATTACATCCAATATATTAATAGCTTCAAAGTTGTATGTTTTGACAAAATTTCCTAAAAAAAAGACATAGGAAAACGCCATAAACTAAAAAGGATAAGGAGGAGCTACACCACTTTGACATTCTTGAAATTCCTTTGGTTCTTCATTTGGTTAAAGTGAACTAGAAATGTCCACAACTGTGTTGGCTTATTGCTACACAGAGTCCTCCTCCATAGACTTAGAGTTAGCATACTGAGTTTCATGAGTCTGTTCCCCTCTCAAGAGATCCTACTGTATGTCCACAGCAAGGGTGAGTTGCTCCAACTAGGCTCCTTGAACCTACACTTGCCCCTCGAGAGCATCAAATCAAGTAACCAAATTTGAGACATGATTGGTTACTTGCTCTATGACTGCCACTACACCTTCCAACTACAATGTAATTCTCCTCAAAATAACCTTTAGGTCCGTAATGTCTACTTTGACCTCTCCCAGGATGCCCTCCCAACTAGACACTTCCAAGACCATACTCCCCAAATTTTTCATGTTCCAACCCACAAATTTCTCTAGGAAAAACAACTAGACCTTCCCCGAGAGGAGTCCACAACACTGAAGAAGATAATCTCATGTCTGGATGGTAGGGCCAAATATTGACCTCCTCTTATATCCCACCACACCTACACATGACCACCGCAGACAGAAGATGGTTCTCAAACCCTGAAAAAACACCCAACTATATCCCACGACTAACGAACGAAGCACTAGAAGACACCATATAACAATAAATTGAGACAATCCTTACAATGCAGGAGATTGTTGAGAGTTCATTCACATGAGAGGGATTATATGCCAACAAGTTCTTATCCCGCAGGAAACAAAGATATGATAGTTGTCGCACATGAAAATATATTGAAATGGGATATGCATCACATCTAATTTAAACTTAGCGGAGCCACTAACGATGCTAGTGACCGTCTTTTTCCCCACTACTCCATGCTACATTTGGACCACTAGGTTGGTTAGTCAATTGGCTTCCACATTATTTTCACTCCTAATATGCAACAAGTTGTAAACTTGAATTTGCTTCAGGGGATCCAAATTTGTAATTACAACATTCCATAGATCGTATCTGAAATGCAAGCTCTTTTCCTTGCTTGTGAAATGACGAGCAGTGAATACCCCAAAATCATGACATTTGGATTACCCAAAGAGACTATTATTTGAAGACCCATATAAAAATCAGAACTCTTGACTCGGTTATTGGTGGCCACGCCCATACCCCAGACAAAGATTTAAGTTATTTGTCCATCAAGATCAAATAGGATCCCTACACCAACCACCCCATTTATTAAACATCAAGTCTTCAAATTCATTCACAATATCCTCTCCTTCTATGCAAATTAATGGTGACCATACATTTTAAAACATTTTTCTTTATAATAATTTTCTTTGAAACAAATTTTTTAATTACAATTTGATTAAAAAATAAAATATATTCTTTGTTGAAGATGTTTTAAAGTCACGAAAACATTATAAACAAAATTGTACACAAATTAACACCACATTCATGCAAACTGCATTGTAAATTAGGGTTCCTCTTATAGGCGGGGTGGTTGGGGTGGTTGGTTGTGGCCATCCCCACCCCGATTCAAAACCCATGACTACCTCAACATGATTCCTTCGGGAGCATAAGATATATTTTAACTAGAAAAAAAAACTACATTATAAACTATTAGTTTTGATGTACCACATATAATAACATCTTTCTTAGCCCACAAAAATGTGGTTTAATAGTAAGAGTATACTTTAATGATGAGTTGTGAAGTGATAGAAATTGCAATAAATTTGTATTAGGAATTTAAAATATATTGAAATACAAAGATTGAAAGAGAGTGTAATGAGCACAATTTTATAGTTCTTGATGGATGATAGGGAGAAGTGGCACATGTTGCTGCTTTAAAGTTCAGTGTGTTTGAAAAGCCTTATGGCTAATAAATCGATGTCCATTTTATTGGATCAACTCCCCTTGTTAGATACTCTAGGTCACTTCTAACTATTTAATCAGGAATTGAACTAGATTACTAGAGAGGACATTTATAGATAATGAATTCAAGTCACATGGAGAGCACTCTCTGAGGATCTTGGCATTAAGATGTCCTTTTATTTTGAGCATTTTCTACACATGAGAGATGATTTGATTATCAAATCTACATATACACATAGATGTTGGACACGTTCTCCTAGGATTTCCTTGGGTCATTTTCAAGTGAACTCCCATAGGCTCTGGGTTAAGAAGGGCCATTGCATCCCATGATCAAACAAGATTTTCCAACAATGCCATTTACAATAGATCAAGGCTAAGGAGCACCTCATCTTATGTTACCCATCTATCATGAGATTAGAGGGAGGTATATTGCATCTGTTGGGAATCGTGGACATCCCTCTCCACCTTCTTCTATTATCCAAACTAGAGGCACCTCTCTCTCTCTTTTTAAGAGATTTAACAACATAGATCTTAGTATCATTATGGTTTGAACCACCCTAAGGCCATTAACAATATCACCTCTTTCTTCTTGGTTTTCTTGCCATCTAAGGAAAGTAATCCACAAACAAATATACACATCACTTTGACTTCTAGATATGTGAGACCTCAAGTTTCATCTTGACACCTCCCACAACCCAAGGGGTTGGTCAATGTCCTTGAGATCCATGATAAAATGTTGCTCTAAACCTTAGGGTATTCACCACCGGCCTAGCAGAGGAACCGGTTCTAGGAGATCCTAGAATCATGCTTCCCTTGTACATAGTATCACTCATTAGATCGAGTGGAGTAGACAATCCTCCAATTGGAGCTTTTTCCTCACAACCTTTGTTGTTAGTAGAGATGAGCGCCCTTTCCCTTATGCTACTCCTAGGATTAAATATCTAGGCCCCCTCGACCCTTATAAATATCTACATGACATCATTTAACAATGCATCAAGCTCTTCATAGTGATTGACAATTTTGACGAGGATATTTCTTCTCAACCACCTCACTTGGCTTGGGATTTTGGCACTAATAGACATTGGTGTTTCCCCTTTTATATTGAGCATATAATTACTTGATTTTAACATTTATAGCACTCTTCATTTCAATTCACTTTGTACATTGTTTTTATCCAACATCTTAATATTTATCTATCTTATAGTGTTGCTTTTACACCCCCACTATGTACTAATAGTAAATATATTTTTAAGCCTCATTAATATATATTATTTTCTTGAAGGTGGAAAAACATATCATAACCCAATTGTCAAATTGATAGAGGACAACCATCACTGATTTCTATCCATGATTGAGAGTTGGCTCATCATCGTTATTCAATGAAAACCATGCCACTTGAAATAACCCGTTGGTGGTTCGTAAGGGGGTAGGCTTCCACTCTAGCTAGATGCCTCTAGGTCTTGTGTCATTAAAATCTTTCCTTAAGTTCAAAGAAAATGAGATATTATCTAATCAAAAGCGATTTTAGGTCTTTACTTCAAGACCTATAAAGGTGGTTGTAACACCTATAATATCCTTTAAATACCCAATATTTATTGTTCTCCATCATCGCTAAGGTTAGGTAGAAATCATATGATATCAAATATATACCAAATATACCTTAATAGATAAAGTCATAATATTATACCAAAGATCATTAATATACGTATATAAAGATCATTAATATACTTATATAATCATTGTTAAACATCAATTAAAATATCTCATTTTATAATATTTTTTATTATTAAATTAAAAATGGCTTTTTGCATCTTTTTGATGTGTTATGTTAAAATGTTTATTTTATTTTTTTTATAACTTCCAAAGTTTATGTTTAAATTTTGCATTGTTCATTGATTGAAGTTTAATGGGATATGATGCCATTGAAAACCAAAAGTAGATTGTTTAGCCACTTTAACTTCATACACCTGGTCTATACCACTTTAACTTCATACACCTTATATATATAAAGGAGTGCATTTTTTCTTTTGAAATTTCACATTTATATATGGTTAGATCTCTAGAGGGAGTATAATGTTTGTTTGTCTAATTTCTTATTTCTTATTTATTATGTCCTTGACACATTGTATTCCATCACCTTGGTGGCATACTACCTTATTGTATTCACTTAAGTAAGTTTCCTTCATTATATTTCATCACCAAGTGGAGTAATTCACAATTGGAAGATCCCGTTTTGAGTTGTTTACTTAATACTTGATATTGTGACATAAAGATGTATAAACATTTGACTTAAAATTAACATTAAGAAATTTTGGAATCATGATATTAATTGAATCATTAGTTCATTGACCATTTTACATGGATCAATCTTTGTTATACATTGGCTTAAAATTATCCTATATGTTCCCTTAGTCTCATTAAGTTGACAATCCAGCGTGGTAGAATCTTTCCTATTATATATAGGAGCCTATAAGCACCTTACAATAGTGTATCATGGCTAAGATTTCATGGAATGATAACCATGATAATTTCCCACATGGAAATTCATTTGTCTATACACCACTTGGAAATGTTGATTCCCAATAATGGCTACATTGATAGGGTTACATACTTGACCACAAGACTTGCTATATTTTTTTTCTACTCCAAACCAAGGTTAACTCAATCTGACCTCCTTGCTTTCACCAAATCTTAACTTGATTCCTCCTTTTAGCCATTTTTTTAGAAATTTGGTCTAAAAAACCCAATCAAGTAATCAATACATAAACAATAAGAAGAAGAGGAAAAATAGAATGATCAGTAACCAAGGGTAAGGGGGAAATGGAACCATTGTTGGGGGCATACTGATTCCAATCAGGGTTAAACACAATGAAAACAAGGGTGTAAATATAACCATCCCTATGATTTTTATGGATAAGGTAATTGCAATGATCTATGTCACATTCTTCCATAAATCTAACAATTAACGACCCAATTTCCTAATCAAATGGACCAACAATAATCAACAACCTTACCAAAACTATTCCCTCAACATGGAATCATTGATTATAATGGTCAGTGTACACCTTCTCTTACCCCTTTGGCTTCCCAACAAAAGTTGGACATGTCATACTAACCTATATGCCTCACTTATAAGTCATAATACACAAGACAAGAGGACACACCTTCCACTTTTACTGGCTCATCAATCCCCTTTAGGCCTTCCCATTGTAAGGCCAATGAAAGTTTGAACCCATTAAACTCTAAAGACATTACCTTTGAATTAGGTAAACTAGTGGTTCCATGTCTCCCTTCTTCTACCCCTTTAAAGTTGAGAATCAATGTTAAGGACTTCATTAGCCATCAATGCATTTTGCATGAAGGAGCCTCCTCTTTTACTATGTATCGATTTTCTTGGAAATAATTGCTTTTCCCACCCTATTTCCATAAATGACCCTGTTGTTTCCCTTTGATTATAGACAATGCTAGGTTATGGTGAATTGAGAGTGATGTGAGGGGGGGGGGGGGGGGTTCAGATGAGATTCCACCTTCACGTGGTTGGCCTTATTTAGCAGAGAGTATTAAATTATTCTCAAACCAAAGAGAAGCTCGGTAATGCAATGCTCTCGTTGTTATCATCATCATCATCATCATCATCCTTGTCATCATCATCGTCATCATCATCATCATCATCCTCATCCTCATCCTCATCCTCATCATCATCCTCATTGTCATCATCATCGTCATTGGCATCATCATCATCGGCATCTCCATCATCATCATCATCACCATCATTATCATTATCATCACCATCACTATCATAAGCATCGTCACCATCATCATCATCATCACCACCATCATCGTCGTCATCGTCATCATTACCATCGTCATCATCATCATCGTCACCAGTATCATCGTCGTCATCGTCACCATCCTCATCATCTGCATCTTCATCATTATCATCATCATCATCATCATTGTCATCGTCACCATCCTCATCATCTGCATCATCATCATCATCATCATCATCATCATCCTCATCATCGTCTAGAATTTTATGATTTTATATAGTCATGTTGGTTTTAGGGGCAATATATAAAACAATAAAACAATGTATAGTATAATATAACAAAAACATTAATAAAAACCAAAAAAACTTACCAAAACAATATAATAAAATAACTTAATATAAAACAATAAGAAACAAACAAACAAAAAATATATTAAAACAAACCATAACAAAAACTTTTCGATTACACCACATTCGACACTAGCCCTATGCAACAAACCATCTCCTTCATCAGGATTCAATTCAACATGAGCTCTGTAACAAACCAACTCCTTTGCATCCTTCTCTGAAGAATTTTTTGCGGAGACACGACAGAGAGCTAGAGGAGGGAATTATCTGCAAGAGTAGGGATACCCCATTTCAATTGGATGCTCACTATTAATAGAGGTGCTTTGCAATATCGATATTCAAACCCTAAACAATTTAAATCTGACACAGAGGATCTCAAGAAGGAAAATATGTCCTCAATATGTATGTGAATTACCATGTTTAATGCATGCACCTGATTGAGATTGATTTTCCTTGGATTTTTTGTCTAATCGTGCACTTAACTGATGATGAATTTGTGTATGTCGTTGTTTTGGATATGCTCATTACCCATTGATTGGGGTTCAGTATTAGGTTACCCTTCCAAGAGTGAGCAAGTGAGGCCCGAGACGATGGTTTAGGTGATAAAACCTCAACTTGCTGACAATACTTGAATCAAACCAAAAGCTTGTTATTTGTATTTGTTTCTTCTTCTCCTAGTAAGCCCAACACCACCTAGTTTTATTCGCCCAATGAGCATAAACGACCCAACTATGCCTGGAAATGACTCATGGCTATGGTTGACAGAATGATCCAGAGAAGGTATGCTTGAGGTGTATGTGGGATGTCATTCGTATGTCTGTGGGACTTCCCCTTTTGAATAATACCTTGAATTCAATAGATAGGGTTATGAGGCCTTCTTGCTTGGCAGAGCCTACCGTGTGTCACCATTATCCTAGGTCTTTAGTGCTTAGGATATTAGGCTATTAAAGGTATTTATTGCTAGGGGTTTAGGGTATTAGGTGTTCTCTGTTGGGAATTTAGTAACCGCATTTGAATACATCACAGTGAGAACAAGATCTTTCCCCTCTCCAAAACCGTCTTTGATCTAGGTAAATAGTTGTTCGTCCTAAATTCATCCTTTGTGTTTCCATTATTAGCCGACAGAATCACAAATCCATCCCCAGATTTGTCAATCGACTGAAAACCAATGTGATCAACATGATGGACATCACAATTATGAGAAGATGAGACAATATATTCAATATTTTCCCCATTAAAAGCAGCACTTGCAACAAAATGGCACTTTGCATGACCATGTTTTCTAGTTTTTGAAGTGGATAATTCAGCCACCTTGCAGGGTCTACCCTTGACAATGATGTATCCATTTTTAATAATGGTAGCTTCCTACTACTGATAGGTTTTGGAAGCTCCCAAAAAAATGATTCATGTCCTTTTACTACCTCATAGCCTACATTCCCAAATGGCATTCATTATTGCTAAGGTTTAACACATTCAGGATGGTTGTTATGTCTTAGATTATGGTGTAAGGATAAGAGCTAGAGTCATCACCCTTAGAGAATGTTTGGACAAACTAATCATACGGTGAGATGCACATATCAACATTCTAGATTCCTATATCCTCAGAATAAATTAATTCAAGAAAGGATGGCATGCATTTTCCTAAGGCCACTTAGTCAGTTTTAGTAGCATATTTTATACTTAGTCAAATTGTGCCATCTCCGGGGTGGATTTTTTACTTCACCAAAATAATGAAGTAATGATACTAGATGATGTAAGACATCTAACTGAGCACAAAAAAATTGGTTTCACCTTCAGACTCAACATTCTCTAACCTAGGTGTGCATTTTATTGAACTGCACAAAACAACCTGAAACCCCATCTTGGAAAACCTATAACTTTGTCTTCAAGCGCTCTTTAGGAAAACTAAGACCATGGTCAGATAAACAATTCAACAAGCTGTAGCCCGATACTCATAGATTATTTTTATCATTAACCTATGAGATATGACGGTCATTTTTTTAGGGCAACTTAGACTAATTTTCCAATACTTTAGTCAATTTTCATAGGGCAGCACTACTTGAAGTCTTCCACAAATAAAAAAGACAGGCATCAAGTATGTGATCTTCTCAGAATTCAAATTAAGATAAGACTTAACACTACATTCCAAAATAAGAGTATCTGAAGTGATCTCTGTATACATTGTTGTACCCAAAGGACAATAGCAAATCAACCGGCAACGTATGAGAGGCCTAACTAGTTTTATGACTAGTTTTATTCACCATTAGAAATTTTACGAAGTGTTTGGAAATTGTTTGTATCGATTGTTTGATGGTTTTTTTAAAGTGAATAATGGCTTTCTGATTTTAAATTTTTATCAAGACAGACCTCATTTAATTATTATGTACATACAATACTAGTCTCTTTTGGTAAAAATTCTTGAAGAATTTTGTTTTTGTCGACAATTATGATAGGTTTGATCAAGTTATACATCAAATTTGTTTTTTTAATGAAATTGAGGATCATATGGATTGATGTGTTATTTTTAATATAAAATATTCAAAGAAGATCACACTTATTGTGAAATCTCCCTCTTATTATTAACTTAATATAATTCAATTTTATACTTATAAATCTCTTAAAGTTCAACACACTCTTTATAAACATGTACATTTCCATTATACACCCAAGAGGAAGGTCAACAAGAGTGAAATGAAGATTCCGTGATAAAGAATCTATGAATCCAAATAGTGCCAAATCGGTTTGATGGAGGATGAAACCTCTAGGACGAAACCCCTAGGTTGTGATTAATGGAGTGTTAAAGTTGAAAGAGATGAAAATTATGTTTGAATTTATTACAACAATATTATTCTGTATTTAGCTTTGTTATTTACTTCTAGTTATACAGTGATGATAAGAATATATGTGATAATATACCTTGATAGAGAGAAACAATTAAAGTCATTGGTCTTGTTGGTCCTATGGGTAAAAGGGGTTGTTTCTCCACCTTTATGGTACACCTTTGTCTTGTGGGTATGGGGGTCTCCTTACCATCTTGTTCTGACCCCTTTTGTTGACTTATGGTCCTTCATCTTCTACTTGGTCCTAGCACCCTAATTGTGTGTGGTACCGTGAACACCTTTGGTATGATAACTTAACCTTGTTAATTATATTGTTTTATTGTTATGTGACCACATGAACTTTGGTACCCTACTCTAAGTGTACTAGGATTTATTTTATGTTTTATTATGGTAACCATTGTAAAACCTATGTTTGTCTAAGTGACCTTTCTAGAAGACTTTCCAAGTTATATTTTATATTCATAACTTCACTCTTGGAGTTTTTTGGCATGAATGAAGTATATATCGGATCTTTGTTGAACGCGACATAGGGTTATTGCTGCTGTAAACTTGAGTACACTTAAAGTAGGGTACCAAAAGTCATATGGTACCTCTTCTAGGGTTGTTAGACTTGTGTTGTGAACTGTGGTCTCCAACCAGTGAGCTGCAACCGTGAAATGTGAGCTACAACTGTGATCAACACTCTAACTCTCTCTCTCTCTCTCTCTCTCTCTCTCTCTCTCAAGGTATGTATTCTGACAACTTGTCCTTACAGTGACATGAGATGACTCAAAATGTTTGAGTATAAGGTAGATCCAAACCAGATCTATCTATAATTACTATTGTTCTTTAATTATTGTTCATTAGTTAAACTTGACAGAATTTTGTTATAGTTTTTGTTGTGTACATTGCAATTGATAACTCATCTCAAGGACCAACTTTAACGCAGTGACCAGTGGAGTGTTAAAGTTGAAAGAGATGAAAATCATGTTTGAATTTATTACAACATTACTTTTCTGGATGTATCTTTGTTATTTACTTCTGCTTATACAGTGATGATACAAATCTATGTGACAATATACCTTGAGGGAGAGAAAAGATTAAAGTCATTGGTCTTGTGGGTCCCATGGGTAAAAGGGGTTTTTTATCCACCTTTACCGTACACCTTGGTCTTGTGGGTATGGGGGTTGCATTACCGTATTTTTGTGACCCCTTTCGTTGACTTATGGTCCTTCATCCTCTACTTGGTCCTAGCACCCTTATTGTGTGTGGTTCCTTGGTCACCTATGGTATGATGACATAACCTTATTACTTTTATTGTTTTATTGTTATGTGACCACATGACCTACGGTACCCTAATCTAAGTATAGTGAACTTTATTTTATGTTTGATTATGGCAACCACCCTAAAACCTAGGGTTTCCTAAGTGACCATTTTAGAAGACTTTCCAAGTTTATACATTATCTTCGTAACTTCACTTTTGGAGTATATTGGCATGAAAGAAGTATATATCTGATCTTTGTTGGACACATAGGGCTATTGCTATTGTAAATTTGAGTGAATTGGAATTGATAACTCATATCAAGGACTCGCTTTAACACAGTGACCGGTGGAGCGTTAAAGCTGAAATATATGAAAATTATGTTTGAAGTTTATTACAACAATACTTTTCTGGATCTAGCTTTGTATTAGAGTCATGAATTATTCTTTAGGTACTAGGTTCCACATTCGTCACATAACCATTCATGGAAAACAATAACCATAAACCTCACTATTGATTCAAGGCACACTTCATGAGAAATACATGGGTGAGATGTAATATTGAATGATGTATCCCATGGTGTAGGAAGAACGAAATAAGTATTTGTGAGATTTGTCTTCCTCGACTAAGGGGAATTTAGGAAGACAAGAGGAAAGTGAGACAACCAAAAGGTCTACAACAGGTATATCAACTAGATGTCAAAATATTAGAAGAAAATTCTAAAGACGCATGCAATTTTTTCTCGTTGAAGGGGGGTCATGTTCTTATGAAGATGAGACCATAGGCGACATCGAGGAGCCCTTGAGCTACAAACATATAGTGAAACACTGATTACCTAATGATCTTCCTCAACTAAACACATATTTTTGTGTGAATCAGAGGCTAGATTGAATTGCACCATTGTCATTACATGGTTTGGGGTTTTTTTGCATAGATAGCATAATGGTCGGTTACGACATATTTATTGAATTGATGGAGTATGTTGGACCCTATTACAACTACATAGATTAGATGCGACTACTCCAATATACAATAAGTATATGCATATATGGATTGTGTGCAAATTATTTACAGCTAAAAGACAGTGATCGAAATAAATGAGTGACGATGTACATTGACGAAAGACCAAAAGCTACAGGGAATATTGCGGGGTTTATAAACAATACACAACTAGAGTCTACGCTTAAGCAACCCAATTGCATATTTGAGGGGCGTGAAAGAAACCATGTTTTTTTTTGTGTCATTAAATAAATAGTTGCAGGAAAAGAGTTGCTTATTAATTACAATTTAAATCAAATAGATACAACACAGTCACTATTGGAGATGTACATCTAACAATTTACTCAACCTTTAATTATTGAATCTAATATCTTGTGTATTTTTTGGTAGTCTATTATTCTATTTTCATTAAAATTTGTTATATTTTAAGACACAGGGTAGAGATGGGGGCATCTCCCTAGCAGTTGATCAAAAGAGTACACCATCCTCGAGGCAGCAAGTATACATCAGTGTAATTGTACAAATATAATATGAACAAAAAGTTTATTTGTTATGTTTTTTCACGAGTATAATTGTTCCATTTAGATAATGTGATCTACGTTTTTGTTGCAGGGTATTGATCGGCGTAGCTCCCTACCACCAGCAGATCAAACAATATGTGCAAAGGAAACATGTATACTTCATTGTTACCCTACTACTATAATATGCGCATTATATATTTTTATTATTTCTTTTCAACAATATATTGGTTTCATTTATATAATCAATTATCACATACATATTGAACAACATAATATAATAGGATTTTACATACTTGCCTACTATGCTTGCTTAAAAATATGCAGGAGATACTGTTATTTTCAAGTAACTGTAAATTTTGTTATAATTATAAATTTGTTTTAATGATTGGGTGTTATTTTAGTATAACAACATCCATGTAAAGAAAACAACACACGCTTAAATACAAAGATTAAATATTTGTTGTCTCGTGTGACGGAGAAGACAACGTCACACTCTTTGGTATGGTAGGATTTATTTTTCATATTAGTCAGAATTAATCTTGAACCCCCACATATAAAAGTTCATGCACTATTATATTGTACTAAGGGAAGTGTGTCTTGGGTCTTGGCCTTATAATAGAACACATTGCTTAAAAAAAGCATATAGAGGGCTTTTAAGAAACCTAAGTTTTCCATAAAGGTGACCAAGTATTTCAGGCATAATAGAGTTTCTTTTATTCTCTCCATTAAGAGAATTAGGACAGAACAATTTTTAAAAAATATGTTTAAATAATGATACACATTCCATTAAATTATTATCATTATTCTAATAATTTAAGTTAAGTTATTTGATTACAAGGTATTAGAAAAATTTTGAGGTAAAAAATGGGCTTCCAAACAAAAAAAATGTACTATCAAAATCCACTTTTTTTTTCAGAGGAAAAAATATCAGTCTTTGATATTCAAATGAATCAAAAAGACATCTTAAACAATTACAAGAGTATGTCGTGACAAACCAGTGCCATTTCCAACAGCCAAGATAAAGGACATCATCACAAGTGCAAAGAACAAGCAGAAACAAACTGTACAGCAAAATACAAAACTGAACAGCCATCCAAACAACATAAAAGAAAGAAAACAAAGTCTGCTCAACAACAGACTTTTTCATCATCCCTGAAGGTTCAGGTCAGCAATCCTTTCAGTCTGATGTGTCCTTTTAAACATACCATCCATGGAGAGCATAACAGCTAGCTGAAAATCCATCATAACAGACAATAAAAAGAAAAATAACTTAACATAATGTCCAGATGCTGTAAAAAAGAGATGTAACAGCCATCAAAAAAGTGTAAAATATCCATCTCCAATGACCATCCCATCCAAAAATTCCGAGTAGTATCCACAACCCATTTTCAATTTTAGAGCCTTCTTTGATAGATCATCAGCTAGCATGTTGTGTTCCAGGAAGATATGATTGAAGTACACCGATGGAGCCAGTTGTATCATAGAAAAAATCTCTTCGCACCAATGTTTCAATGTGGGTATATTAAGGGCAGACAATCTTTTAACCCATGATATAACCACCATTGAGTCACCGAAGATCAAGCGTATGGGCAGACCCATCAATAAGCAAACTCTGAGTACAGACCATAGTGCCAGCAGTTCCGCACGTGTATTGGTGCATAACCCACAGCCCACAGAAAAACAATAATAGTGGGTTTCACTTATAAAGATCACAAACCCAGCACCTCCCATATTCCTTTGAGTTGCACCATCGAAATATCCAACAGGAAAGACATGTACAGGCTTAGGGCTAAGCTGCCTACTCTTTTTATTATTATTTGAGGCACAGGATAAAGGGCTATCCACTTTAAAAGAACCAATCACATTCTAGAGGATGTCATCATACATAATAGTTGATGTAGCATTGGTTGAGTTAATAATGTTTATTTGTCAAATTGTAAATGGTGAGTGAATACCCATAGTTGACTATATCAATGTTGTAAGTAAAGTACTCTTAAAGTACTTAGAAAGTACTCTTTATATTTCAATATAAAATAAATTACAAATACCAAAAAACTAAATCTTTTATTCAAATGTAATTACTTTTTTGTATTTCAATATAAAATAAATTACAAATAATAAAAAGTAAATGTTTTATTCAAAACTAAAATTATGTAATTACTTTTTCAATATTTAAAATATATATATCAAATATTTATTTAAAATCAAAATCACTTAACCTCTATAATAAAAACAATTTGATGATTATTAGTTTTTGTTTTTTAAATACTTACTCTATATAATAATTTATTATAATTATTATTTAAATATAAAAATATTTATTTATTTATTTTATAAAAATAAAATATTATATTATAATAAATTACTATATATATTTTCATGTGGTTGAATTTTAATATTAATATATATTTTTTTTAATTTAGGTATTATTCAAGGTTTATATTTTATTATCACATTTTAACCTTTGAAATACCTATAACTATACCAACATAAATTAAACATGTACATTCAAATTACAAAACCAAATACATGCATAAAATCTTAATGTAGCAATTTGAATAAACTATTATATCATAATAAAATATTATATTATTATAATTTTTATTACATATAATAATAATGTTTATTACATATAATCTCATTTGCTTAATATTAACTCAATTTTTTCGTACTATTTCTTCATCCCAATATTAACATTTTTATTTTATTTTATTTAATGATATTATTAATTATTGCATTAAAAATTATATATAATATACATAGTATATATCACGAAACTATTAAAAATATTTTTAATATATATATAAAAGAAATGACAATTTATTCATTTAAATTTAACTTTATGTTTAAAATTCAAAATTATAAATACATGGTTTATAAAAATATTTTGAATATTGAAAAAGTAATTTATGTTTCAAATTTCAAATATTGAAGAAGTAACTTATGTTTCAAATTTCAAAATTAATATATTTTATTTTATAAGTACATCCATCATATATATTTAAAAGTACTTTACTTTTAGTCATATCAAATATTTTTTTTATTGGTTTTATTTTAGACATCTTTTCAATTTAACTTAATCATAGTTGCATTGGTTATAATGTAAGAGATGAGTTGTAAATATGCTTTATATTTTATTATGTTTTTTATGAAGCCCATTTTAGACCTCAAAATTTCCCTAATAGATACATCACTAAATACTCTCATGTCTTAAAAATAAAATAAAAAAGATATACAACAAGCTTTCACTCTAATAGATTTAAATATGACCCAATACCAATGAAACAATCTTCTTCTCATATTAATAGAAATTATTAATATAAACTTGCTTTCATTATTATCAAAAGTTGTTCTTTTGATTTGGCTCATACGTTAGAGAAAAACATTTTTCTTGGAGTTACACACTACACTTCTATACTTTCATTTTTTTTCTATTGCACATAATGTGCTTATGATTTCACTCATAGGCTAGAGATGAGCATTCCTCATTGACATATGCACTTAGGTATAGATTTACACGCCAATCACAATTGTTTAAAACTGAAAACCTACCTAAAACAAGTCTTGGCAAAAATAGACTGACATGAAGCAAGTCAATAAGTAGATTGACGCACAATGAAACAAATATATCGTTACAAAGCTTATATACAAAATGTTGATATTTCAGACCACTTTGTGTTTCTAGAATTATTAAATGAGAATTTGCTTTCCCAAAGATGTGCAAGATTTAACTATCTTATACATAATGTCCAAGATTAACCATCTTACACATAATGGCGCACATTTTGAAGGGAAACAATGATTAGTTGAAGCAGGCAATCACAGACTTGAAGTTGACTATTGTATACTATGTGCAAGATTCGTACATTTCTATAGGATATTCTTCCAATCACATTTCTATCTAGGAATACGAAAGCATATGTAAATAACTATAAAAAATGGTGGCACAGTTTCAATTTCAATCTAGAAATACGAAAGCATATGTAAATAACTATAAAAATGATGGCACAGTTTCAATTTGTGTCTTTGTTCTTAAAGTTTCACTTTGTTCATTTTTGCAGCCATCCGCTTTATCAAACATGCACCTCGTTTCTTCCCTGTATTCATTCAAAGACTCATCTGATATAGATGGGGACAATTCCACCAAATCACGCATTTTTAACTTCTGATTACGATCACTGATAGTTTCATGGTTCAGTCGTGGCCCAAGCTATTCTTTGATTGGGACGCCATAAGATATAAAAGGTGAATTTCAATTACTCATTTTCTCAAGCAAGTCCTTCACAGTTGAATTGGGGGTAATTCTTGCACGGTCATATGCAAAACAACATTCAAGAACTTCTACAACTCAGTAATCATCGACTGTAATTACTTCATCATTTTGTATTGTCTAGAAAATCAGATTAGATTAAGAGCTACAGATAGTTTGGGAAAGTGAATTTTTTTGAAATAGATTAGAAGGAACTTTAAGAAAATTCCAAAAAAGTACATTTATGTGGAAGTTATCCACTTTAACCTTACCAAAACACTGTGCAAAACTGCTCTAAACCAATTCCATCTTTATTTTAATTTAAAAATGGATGCAAAATGGCCCCAAAATAAACATATATTTCATATATCCATCTATGTTTTGGTAAACAGTCACATGATAAGATAAAATGTACGTGGTAAATACAATTTGCAGTGAGGACCACTCACTCCATCATCTTCCACCATTATTACAAAAATTGGATCATCCATACTGCGTGGTGGTTTGTAAAGCTTATCAACATATGGGAGTCATCTTTATGAGAAGGGAAAGGGGAACGAGGTCTCAAATATGCATCATGTGCAAATCGCAACTTAATGTCCATAGTATCATTTTTCAGTATTATCAGCCATCTTTCCCAGTCTGTATGAAGAATGAAGGAAGAGTGTTTGGAATCATCTTCCTTGTATCTCCAGTGTGGCCAAACTCTGCTAACTAGTGCATTTCTTTTGTCCTAATTTGTACTTCTAATGGAAGCACATATTCACTGCATACAACAGTCTGCAATGACTGATATCTGAAATTTTAGAGAAAATATTTGCAATTAATGTCATTAAGCACTTTAAGGCAGGCATTAAAATTAATAATAAAATAGCAATTGATAAGATGACAGACTACGATATTCTAGTTCAGACTTCAAAAGGCAACCATACCCATTGAAATTTGATTAATTTATGTGATCTTTTAGATTCCCAGGTATATTGGGCCACAACTCGTGAACAATTCGCGAAGCAACACAACAATCTTCCTCATTCAGGACAATTAACCGAATCCCATAGAGGTCATGAATTTCATCAATTCTCAGTTTCTTTCTAAAAATTAAAATGAGACAAATCTCAAATCGGAATTAAATTTGATTAAGCTTTAAGTTAGAAACAAAATACAAACAAGAAGCTACATGAAAATCTTGTGGAAGGAGAGCAGGATTTAAGAGAAGACTCGCTTCAACATCTTCTTGTGAATGTTGTACAAGCTATTTTGTCTGTCGGATAACACATAAGAGGGAATGCTTTCCTTCCTTGGAGATTCATCCAACATTTTAATTGTAGAGATGATAGTTGCTTCCTTGGAACCCTCAACAACTCTAGAAGAAAGCTCATGATACTTGTGAAATATGACTTTCCACTACTATGTTTTCCCATGGATGATAAACCATAATCTCTCCGTCCTAATTGCTAAGAACAGTGTCATAAATGCCAAACCTAATCAGAGCCATCAAAGAAACTGTCTGCATAACTCAAATGCGTAGGTATCTGAAGGTCTTCCTTCAGTGTAGTCAGTCCATTGTTTGTTGCACGTGCTATTTGGATTGCAGCATAACAAGCAAGCCTTTGATTCCATGTTCTTATAGGAACCTTATCTATCAAGCCCATTAGACTAATTGAGACTCAGATAGTCACACATCAAAGATCTTCACATCAGTTTCAATGATTGCAGATGAGAAACCTTTACCTTTTTCCAACTATAGCTATAGAATAATCCTTACACGTATGCTCGTTAAGGCTTTGATCAGTATTATTGATTCTCAACAGTCTCCTACGTGGCATACCTGCAAACAAAATTCAAGTCAATTAACAAAGAGCCGAGTGGATGACAATTTTGGAAATTGAAATTAGGGTTTAAAAAGATACTAACCGTAACCATATTGGAGATGAATAACTAGTGTAAAGGAGCCTCAAAATTAAACCATACCGTAAAATGGTGTGACCCTTCTATCCGGCTAAAAATATGGCTCCTAGAGCCGAAGTGTTAAGGGAGAAAAATCTTAACCATCTAACATTTCCAGAGTAGGAGGGCAACGGTTTTCAACCCTGTTTATCATACCTAAGAAATTCTATCTAGATAAAATGAGGTAAAGGATATAAGATTTTACCTAACCTCTCTGAGGACAAGACCTTAATGTTTTCTATCACGAAAGACCCCAATTCCGAGGAAGGTGCCCGATTCATATCATAACCAAGATAAGAACTCACCAATGTGAATTTGTTGAATACCATAACCAAGATAAGAACTCACCAGGGTGAATTTGTTATCAAAGTGAGGATATTTAGGGGCAATAACGTCATCATGTACAATGTCCCCAAATGAAGTTTGTCTTAGGCTTGAAGCTCTCTTTGGGAAGACTAATGAGATGAGGGGTCGCCAGCTTGAAAATGAGCTCATCTCCTTGAGCCGAGCGCATTATGAGACCATCCAAGAGTTCTTCACCAAATTCAAGTAATTGGTGCTTCAGCTCAAGCAATGTGGAATAGAGAAGAAGGATGACCAGCTCATACTGTCTATTCTTTCGAAGCTAGGCCCTGAGTATTCTATGTTTGTCATCACATTTCACTCAAGTAAGCTCACAACTCGAAACTGGCAAATGCCATCACTAGCAAGCTTCATGGAGTCTTTGAACCAAGAGCAAGATAAGCTAGTACAGATGGGTACCATCAAGACAAGCAAGGACCAATCTCTTGCTGCAGGGGTTTCGAATGCATCCAAAGGAAAGAAGAAAGCCAAAGATTCAAAACAGGCAGAAAAGAAGAAACACGACAGACCTAGAATTCCTGATAGGGGTTCGAATCCTTGCAAGGACATGGACAAGAAGGGCAAGGAGAAGACCAAATGCACCTACTGTCACAAAGGGTGGCATCCAGAGATTGCATGAATGAAGAAAACCATACATATGATGGCGCAGCTGTTGGATAAGAACAACATCCCAATCTCAGAGGACGCAAGGAAGAAGGATGGAGGTTTAGGTTCTGACAACAAAGAGAGGTGCCATGCATTGGTTGTTGGTTCTTCATACTCTTCCACCTTCATCGTTGATTCGGGAGCATCAAGGCACATGGCCACTATCATAGATTTCTTCACATCCATGTATTCAGAAAGTGGCCCAACTATTCGAATGGGTGATGATTCAAGGATCCAGGCCAAGGAAGTTGGCAGGATCAATCTTGAAGATGGATATTTCAACAATGTCCTGTTTGTACCAAACTTGGTAGCGAACTTGCTGTCAGTATACCAGATGAAACATACCAGAGAAGACAAGAGAGTAACATTTACTCCAAATGAGGTTGAGTTAGCTGAAATCTCCTCCGACAAAGTTGTGGTATTGGAGTATGATGATCACCAAGCTAGGATGTACAAAATTTCCAAATTTCTCCCTAACTCCAGTGGGCTAGCACTTTTGTCTCATGCCAATGAAACCAACAAGCTATGGCATGAGAGATTTGGCCATATGAACTACACATACCTCCAGGTATTGAACAAGGATGGCATGGTGGAAGGGCTTCCTCCTATCAAGACCTCCAATGGTGCATGCATTGGTTGTGTGGCGGGAAAGCATTTAGAGCGCAACTATGAGAAAGGGAAGGTAAGGAGAGCTACACAAGTGCTAGGGTTAGTGCATTCAAATCTCATTGGTCCTCTTTCCACTCCCTCCTATGGAGGTTCAAGGTATGTTCTCACTTTTATAGATGATTTATCAAGGTTTTGCTGGGTCTATTTCCTCAAGCTCAAATCTGGAGTCTTTGGGAATCTAAAGATTTGGAAGGCCCTGGTGGAGAATCAAAGTGGGAACAAGATCAAAACCATTCGTATTAATAATGGTAAAGAGTATGTGAACAAGAATTTGAAGCACCTATGTGAGGAATATGGCATCAAAATGCAGGATTCGGTCCCCTACACACCGCAACAAAATGGTGTGGCAAAGAGGAAAAACGGGGCACTCAAGGAGATGGCTACCTGCATGATTGAGGCTAAGGATTTGAGTCCTAAGCTATGGGATGAAGCCATTAACTGTGATGCATACATTCAAAACATGGCTCTACATAAATCAGTGAGTGGAAAAACACCTTTTGAGGCTTGGTTTGGTCACAAGCCAAATATTTCACATTTCATGATTTTTGCCTCAAGGGCATGGGCTTGAATTCCTTCAAAAAAAAGAAAAGCATTGCAGCCACAAAGAAAGAAGTGAATCATGGTGGGATATGGTGAAGATACAAAGGGATACAAGATCTTTGATCCATCCACACACAAGACTTTCATAGAAATAAATGTGCAATCCGAAGAAGAAATTATTCCAAATTTTGAACTAGCACCGCGAAAATGCTCTTCTCCTCAACACCAAGATGATGTAAGTGATGATTCCCTTTCTGATATTTCTGATATTTATGATTATGAGATGGTTGAAGATGATGTTTCTAAACATGACTCACCCTCAAGGCCCAAGTGGGCAAAGAAAACCATAGAAGCTGTTGGGTATTTAACAGGAAATCCTCTAGATCCTAGGAAGACTAGATCACAATTCCAAGGTGTTTATTTTGCAAATGAATTGAGTCTTGCTGATCATTGCTATATGATGGTTGGATATGATCCACAATCATATCAGGAAGCATATTATGACCCAATATAGCAATCATCCATGCAAGAAGAGTTCACCTCTCTACAGGAAAATGAGACTTGGGAATTGGTTCCTTTGCCTCCCAAGAGGAAGCTTGTGCAATGCAAGTGGGTCTATAGGACCAAATTTTCTGCTGACGGGTTTGATATAAAATATAAGGCCATATTATTTGCCAAAGGCTTCTCTCAAGTCCAAGGAGTGGACTATACAGAGACATTTGCACCGGTTACAAAGATGTACTCTATCAGGCTAGTTTTAGCCATTGCTGCTAGTAAGCGCTGGGAGGTTCACCACATGGATGTCAAAAGTGAATTTATTCATGGTGAGCTATAGGAAGAGATATATATGCAGCAAACTGAATGTTTCAAAGAGTATCCTTCCCTTGTATGCAGGTTAAAGAAGTCACTCTATGGCCTCAAGCAAGCCCCAAGGGCTTGGTATGCCGAGATGGACAATTTTCTGCTATCACTTGGCTTTGTTCGATGCAAGTCTGATCCTAATGTTTATTTTTAGCATATGGTGATGTATTTCATGTAATTTTACTATATGTTTATGACCTTTTGATTACAGGTAGCTACACCAAAGAATTTGGGTCAATTAAAGCATCTTTGCACAATGAATTTTCAATGGCCGATCTTGGATTGTTGAAGCAATTTCTTGGTTTGGAAATTGAGCAATCTGAAAGAGGAATAATGATCATCCAACAAAATTATGCTTCAGGCCTGTTATTGAAGTTTAAGATAGTTAAATGTAAGGCAGCCAAGTGCCCATTCCTTTCTAGTATCAAACTAGGTGAAGTTGGTGACTCTCCATTGGTGGATTGCTCATTGTATGGACAACTAGTCGAGAGTGTGTTGTATCTTACTCATTCTAGACATGATTTAGCATATGTTGTAGGTGTTGTAGCTAGATATATGTAGGAGCCTCATGATATCCTCTGGAAGGAATCCAAGAGGATCCTTCAGTATGTACAAGGCACCAGGAACTTCGATGTACACTATGCTGCTAGTTCTCCACTACAACTAGTAGGATTTTCTAATTCTGATTGGGGTGGCGATCCCAATGACATAAATTCCACTTCAGGTTTTGTATTCATGCTAGCACAAGGTACTATATGCTGGTCAAACAAGAAACAACACACTATTTCCCTTTCTTCAGCTGAGGCTGAGTACAGAGGAGAAGTGAATGCAACTATACAATGTGTGTGGTTGCAAGGCATTCTTTGGGAACTTGATGTTGCACTTGATTCACCCATTGTCATTTGGTGTGACAATAAAAGTGAAATCAAGATTTCCACAGATCCAGTACAGATACATAGGACTAAACACATAAAGATTCATATGCATTACATCCGGGGCTTAGTGCATGATCGGGTGATTGCCTTGTAGTATTTTCCTTATCCTAAGCAAACTGCTGACATTTTCACTAAGTGCTTCATAGAGAAGACCTTCACTTAATTAAGATCACTTCTTGGAGTGAGTGATACATGGTGATGGCTTCCATTCACCTTCATATTTTTGTCCCCATGTCCATTTTTTAGGAGAGGTTTTTTTCCCATGTGGTTTTCCTCTTTTCCTTGTTTTCATGGACAAATAAATTTTTTGTTGTATTAGGTGACTTGAGCCTTTGTTTCCAAGGCCTCCATGATATTTTTGGTTAAGTTGTACTCATTCAAGATTAAGGGGGGGTGTTAGAACAGTAATCCATCCTTATTACCTTAGTTTAGACCTTAGTCAAACTCTTTTGCTTCCATGCATTGATTGTTATGGTTTAGACTTAGGGAAATTGGTCTAGGAAGTAAATTGGTTATTTTGGTCCATTCCCACACACACTAGCGCTCTAAATTGGTCAACCTGGAACATATGTGTCCTCATTAATGACCCTTGGTGTCTTGGAGAGCTTCCTTCCTTGTTTTGTGGAATCTGGTTTGACTAGGGGCACTAGTGATGTTTTTAGACCATTTTGGCCCTTATAATGCATTTATTGTTCACCTTGGTATGCCACACCTTTGTTTTCTCACCCACGCCTATCATAGACACATTTATGATCCAGCATACCACACCATCGTTCACACCAGGTTTTGTGACCGTTTGGGGTGATTCAAGAGCTAATTGGTCGACCTAGGGGGGATGGAGGTCAAATCTAGTTATGCCACATGTACACTCCCAAATGGATTCCTAAGCCTCACGATTTTTCCCAAATTTAATATATGTTTGTTCTAAACATATCAGATGTTAGACAATGTTAATAATATCCACGATCAGTTTCATGTGTGAATGCAATTTCAGACTTTTTCAGCTTTTGTGTTTGTTTTGCAAACTAGAGCGAATTTGTGAGAGTTTCTTGGCTTCTAGATCCAAATGTGAATCAATTCTCACAGTTTGGAACTAACTTGTCCATTTTTTACCATCCACTAAGTATCCTAAGTTTATCCCATGCAACATCTTCCTCTCAGTCATATTTTCAAGAAATCTGGGCTCTCAAGGTTGTTCCTCTATGACTGCATTACCAAAATTGTTGATAAGGCACAACTCTCTTTTTCTAAGTTTTTTTAACCATCCAAATACAAAGAAAACTCTATTTTATTATTTGCATGTACTTGCATATCATTGTATATTAGTGTAAATAGTTTATTTTACTTTATCTCCATAGCATATTTTAGCTCGATGCTCTTACTTCTTCTGCGATTTATTGTCATAACTTGTGTTGCTTTATTAATATTTTTAGTCTAACAAACTTTTGCAACACGAGACCCTTTTGGGGAAGCTCATTTCAGAGAACATTCCTTGTTTTTTTACATCTATAAATTTCAAGTGTTTAATAGCGATAAAACAATCCAAGAGGTAATCAAGACCGGCCACCACTCAACCCCCATTGTGCCTACTAACCATCACTTGCCTCACCATTTTATCACTTCCACTTTCTAATTTCCGTGATCTTGATTATTGGCCATGAGGACCAACAATAGGCATTTCTAAGGGCTGTATACCCCATTGTAAAACAATTGGTCGGATGATGGTATCAATTCCCCCTACCCTCCTCTCTATGTCATTTGTGTGTGTGTGTGTGTGTCTTTTGTTATTTTTTCTTTTCTCATTCTTAGCATAGTGCTAATTTCTCTAATTTTCTTTAAGATGTAATTATATCACATTGAATTTTTAGTTGGAAAAGAACTTTGATGCATACCAATATTTCATGTTTAATCACTCATGTAAGTTGTAAATTATTCAACTAATTTCATCTAATAATAAAACCTATAAACATTGTAATTAATTCCACATTAATTAACTCAAAATCAACCCCCCCTAAAGACCTAACTCTGGAATCTATAAAAATGCATATATTTGTCACTTATGGGAAAATACCACAATGGAGGGAGTCTACTAGGTAGTGACTGTGGGCACCTGTCAAACTACAGCCCCCTAATAATCAACAAGAAAATCAATTTCACAATTTTATTTGCTTTCACATTGTACTAATTAGATAACATGTCTCTTTTTTCTACTTAAGTAATCTATTAACATAGCTTGTAAGTACTTCTTGTTCTATAATTGTATCCTTTTTTGCCCAATGGTAAAGCACTGGTATATGTTTCATTCATGTTGAACATTTGAATGACTTGCTAAGTTATATTGTTAGATTGTTTTCCTAGCTCATCTTATTAACTCCTATGTCACCTTTTCCAAGGTGACCATTTTATATTTTTATAGGGTCTACCTCCATTTTATTTTGTTTAGGATTTGGCCTAAACAAAAGGAGTTGAGTGTTGTGGTGACAGTGACACCCAAATCATTAACTTTCCCCCAAGGCTGCTCTCAATGAATTGATAATTTTCTCATGTTCATGTGTAGATCTAGGTGGAAAAAATATCATCTTGAGAATCAAATTTACACACTAAGAGAGCAAAAGAACACTAACATTATTCCCCCATTCATTCAGTTGAGTTACACCCTCAGTCTCCTAAGTCTACCAAAACAATTCACAACTTGGGAAAAATAAATAACTTTACTTACAGTGCTTTTACCGACCTTGAGCTTCATGCTTGAAAGTTGTACATTTGTATTTACCTTGTATTTTTCCGTTACTGAAGATTAGGAGTAACATAGGGGATGTTACATCCTCCCCCCCTTAAAGGTACACCTCCACGGTGTTGGTATCTTGCAAGCTTTTTCTTCATTATACATTGTCCTTGTAGTTATCAAGCTTCAACTATATTTGCTTATTTTGACTTTTCTTTAGTATGTCTTTTTTTTCTTCCATAACCTATGACTTACACATGCAATTTATAGGGCCTTCCAAAAAATTTAGCAGACAAAGACATATGTTAATCATAATAATACTATAAAATTCGTGATAAAAAATAGAATCATCCACGCACTAGTAGCCCATGGCACTTAACTTTGCAATTTTTAATATTTATATCTAGACCTTTGATATGGTGGTACTTCTTCTCAAGTACTTTTAATTATTCCACTTTTCTTTGCAACATAAATATTCATATCAAACTAACATAACATGTATATAATCATAATTTTCTTCACATATTCTGAAACATATACTAATTAAGGGATTTCCAATGTACATAGTAATAATCATTTTATCGCATTTGTCAAAAGAGGATTCACTTCATACATAACTTTGCAACTAATGTTTTATCATTCATCATATCATGGTGCACAAAATACCAAAAATAACACACACATACATTTTGTATGTCATTGATGTTCCAAGCACTTCTTGGTTGAATTCTTCTTTCATAAGTTCTGGCATGCATATATACATGAGGGTCATCTCCTCGCGGTACCACAAGTTCATGTCCAGGCCTCCTCAACCTATATATATATAATAGCGATCCGATATAAGGACGATATCCTTCATCGACTTTTTACAGCAGTCAGGCATATCTCCTACATAGAGCTTGGAAGTTCTCAGGACTTGGAATCCCACATATCTTTGAGCCTGAAAGCTTAACATCACAAAGGTTGTCACCACAGAACCTAACACCTCAACTGGGTGCTCTTTAGCAGTTCTACTTCAAAGCCTAGCACCTCCTCTGGATGCTCACTAGCAGCTCTTTGCCTAGGAATTTAATATCATAGAGCACCCAACAAATCCTAACACCTCACTAGGGTGATCACGGGAAGCTCTGTATCATTTTAATCAAAATTTCCAGTTTTATTACATCTTGTAATTATGTATAATGAGACTAAACAACTTAGGTGCTTCAGAGCCAACAAGATCAACACCAAACTCAGTTTCTCTTTCTTATTCACATTTTTACTATCCAAACTCTTCTTCCCTTTTTATTAGTTAGTTAATTATGTATATTCTATTTTAAAGAGGTTTGTTTAGTTTATAAATTCTTCTTAGAAGTTTAAGAGCCTTATAACCCAGGGTGTACCTTGTGGTCCGCTCAAAAGTTTTGTATCTCTTTATCTAACCAGACTCTCTCTCTCTCTCTCTCTCTCTCTCTCTCTCTCTCTCTCTCTCTCTCTTGTAGGTTTCATATATTCATATTCAATCATTTAGTTATGGACTTATTGGATTTGCCATAGTTCATTCCCTACAATAATCTCAAGATGTTGTCAATCATAATGACAAATATTTAATATATTTTCAAAGGAAACATTGAATGTATGAAATATCATAATCATCACTAATCATACTCAATGTTCCAGAGCCTACCAGCTCCACATCAAATCAAACTTTTACTAATTATAAACATTCTTGATATCACCGGCTCGACACCTTATCAACATGGTGATTCAATAATATTGATGCTCTAGAGCTTACCCGCTCAACATCAAGGCATATTTAACTAAGTCTTCCAAGACTTAAGTAACAATATTAGACATACAACATGTTTTAAACAACACATTATCACTCCATATAACTTGATACCTCTAATACCTATGCATGTACAAACCATACCAAAAAATTCTATGAATTAATTGCCTTATCACAAATATGCCAAATACACAACTAATCATTCTCGAAAATTCTACGGTTACTATACTCAAATATATCAATAGAAATTTTCTAACCAGGTATATTCTCGACATGTCAAGTTATCTAAACTATGTTTTTGTCATAATGTGTTTGTTTAATCAAATGTTAACATCTTACTAACCTTTCATAATAATTAAGGAATCATATTGATTTTAGATTTTACCTTTTCCATCACAAAATTTACCTTTTTCTTTCGACTACCTTATCGATTCCCATTTAACAGTGCTTCTTGTAAACATGTATACCCGCATTCCTTACTCACAATATCTTGCCACAAGTTAGTTGCATCATAATCCCAAAAGAGATTATAAAATATAATAGCAAGTTACTGACTTGCACCTTTAAGTAGAATTCATACCTTACTTTATATAAGTTGGATTGGACATTAAACTTTTAATGCTATCACTACCTTAATAATAATACCATGCATTCAACTTAACTTTCTCTTTTACTCAACATTATGCAGCTGAAATAGCACAAGTAAGTCTTTACATGGGTACACTAATTAAAACTATTGTTTGCATGGTAATGTATTCATTTTCGCATTCACAAATCGTTACAATCTAATGAAATCAAATATGTCAACTTGTTGATACTCAGACAAAAAATCACTCTTCATACATTTCATTTTGCATTTCAGTTATGCAACGAACTTCATACATTCTAACACATGATTCTAAGCAAACTAGTTCATGTACTTTGATGATCATAACTTAAAAACATTATTCGATCTAAAGCATACATACCAATAAGTAAACATAGAATCTCGTATTCAAATCACAAAGTTCACAACATACCTGAATGCAAGTGAGTCCATTAGGTCTGAGTGTTGTAAACTTGGCTCTGATACCATTTGTAAAATACCAAATCTCATTTTTACCTTCTAAACTTTTTTCTTTTAACTATGATCTTCAATCATAATTGTTAGTCTGAATGATGATATAATATTATTAGATAATGATGTAATACAACCTTTTTCATTCAAAACTACCAACTTGGATGTAATCTTTACCCTAAGGTGATTATTTCAAATAAATGCAAGTTTATTATGAGTAATGTTCCAGGTCTTCACATCACACTTTACTTCACTGGTACACTATAAAGGATTTCACCCAAGGCATGTAATGGTATCTCTATTACGATTTAGCATCATGGTGTAACCCAAACACCTTTAGGAATAATTTGGTTACTTTAACATAATAACTAAGACTAACATGAAAACATGACATGACGTTTACATTAACCTTAACGTTATCTAATATCAAAACCAACTATTATTGTTTAAACAAAGATCATATGCATGCTTTTGTGGTCATCTTAATTCTCACTGAGATAACTTACTCATTGGAAATATAGCTAAAAAGTTAAGTAAATTCTCAAACCACATTATCCCCTAAACCAAAGTGAAGCACACGCTTAAACACGTATTTTACTACATACCATACTCTTTTGTTTAATACCACTCATAAAATAAAAATCATTATATATTTCACAAGTATTGAATAAAGATGAGGTGAAACACATAAGGTGCAAATACAATAAGGACACCAATATACATGGTTCACCCCTAACCAAGGGCTATGCCCACCAAAATTGTTAATATTTGCTATTAATTGTTTAACAAAAGGTTATAAAACTGCAGTACAAGTACTGCGTTTCATCTTCCTTATCCTCAAATCTCTCTCATAGAGGACAATATCAACTTACAGATTAGCCTTATTGCAAGGCCTTTCTTTAGAAGGGAATAAGACCATCTAAAGCAATTGCAAATATTTCCACTTAAACTATCCCAAGTGAAATGATAAAGCACTACAATTATAAGCTTACTTGACTCCCTCTCATCTTATCTTACATATTTATACTAAATCATTGTTCATCAGTTTAGAATTTGAAGCCACCCCTGATCTAGCATGAATCCACTAGGTTGAAGAGTCACTCGAATCTTTACCAAGATTTCTCACGTGACCTTACGTATAAACCCAAAACTATGACTAACAATAGATTTTTTTCTTCGGCAATTAAGCTATTGTTTCATAATTCAATAGTCATATTTAATTAATAGATAAACTAAACCACTCCAAATGGAGTTCAATTAAGTTGTTAATATAACATGACTCTCTACCATCAAACTATTAGAACTCAACTTTATATAGTTAAGGAATATAGCCCTCTAAATAATTAAGGAACGTGACTCTAAATTAAAATCTTTGCACCCAAATGGACAGACCCTCAAGTGTTCAACTTTTAACATCAAAATAAGTTCGTCTTTTAATAATTAATTAAGAGGGATTCAAGTGTTCAACTTTTAACATCAAAATATGTTCACCTTTGCATAATTAAACAAGATTTAGTAGCATAGTTGCATAGTCTCTGCCTAAGATGTGAAAGATTAGTCTATGCAAAATTATAAATGACTGTCAAATAGCTGCACTTATTGTACAAAAGACGTCATGTTTAGAGTGACACGGCTTTTTGATATCATGTAAAACTAATGTCAAACAAGGCAGAGGACGTATCCCTTAAAACTAATGTCAAACAAGGAAGATTTATTCGCACATTAAAGTTTTATACAATTTGAAAGAGTCATCAGTGAAATATGGAATGTTTGAAGAAATTAAGAAATAAATAAAACAACATGCCATATTGTGTACTTGGCACAGTTTTCTACCCTTGAATCAATTATTAAGAAATAGATAATACAACGGTCATATTAATACATGTTAAAAAAAGAATGAGTCACCATAATTTTCTAGTGACGAAGCACCTTGTGAGGAAACAAACTTTGTGTTAGGATTTATAATATTCCCTTGCCCAAACTGGTCTATTAGATTATATTTGCCTAGCTTAGGAGTCATTTAGTTATTATTGGGTCCACTAGTACCATTGGGTCCACTTGGCCTAATGTGGCCACATGTACCAGTCACTAGAGTGTGGGGAACACAGACAGAGGCTAACTGCAACGGATTGCACATTCATGCATCAATTTATGCGCCTCCTAGACCAATCCCTACAATTTAAGAGCCACTGGGAGTGCCAAAACCAACCTCCTTCAATTGTTGGTAGTTAGTGACTAGTCAAGCTTAGTTATGCTTCAGTTACATTCAGTTAGACATCCTCCAGTTCAGTTAGCACCAGTCTTACATGGTTGTATGTGGGAAGGCGCCTATTCTCACCTACTTCTCACCTACCACATCAATTATACTAGTTTAACTAATTATAATTGGTTGAGAGACTAAATGAGACAACATGAGCTTAGATAGTTAGCTCCGATAGTGATTTAGACACTTATAGTTATCCATGCAGTCAGATTCAGTTGGTGATTCGAATCCTATCCACATGATTCGAATTCTCCTTTATGTAACAATGTTGTATATTGTTGGGATTAATAAAAGTTTATACTATAATTATACTGAGAAATACTTGTCTGTTTCCTGTGAGATATGTTTTGATCAGTGGGTATTATTCATTCCTTTTACACTGCATAATAATTAAAATCTAATGGAACTCATTGCATGAAGATTAATGGCACATTAATTATAATATGGTATAAGATATTCCTTAGGAAAGCTTTGAATATTTCCACTCTCCATTGTACACCAGAAGTAGCTGGGTTTCCACAGAAGTCCCGCAAAGAGTTCCTTGCTAACTCTGGATTCATTTAAAGTGGCGGTACGGGCATGACAGACCCTGAAATAGTGTACATGTCGAGAAGGAAGGCTTGATTCTAACATAGAGCAAATTGTGTTTTTTTTGTAGTGTTTTCTTACAGGTGCTACGTAGCTTGATTGAAGAAATTGACTGATCGAATAGAGAATTGATGGAGAATCGATGGAGAATCAATCTTTCTTACCCTGGATCCTGACACCCTTCAACTATGTTGATTGGATGGCAGATATGCAGGTATCCTTGTGCAAGCTTGGACAATACAGGATGAAAATGGGTAGAGAGACTGAACCTCATCATCCTGTTGAGAAGAACAAGTTCTTGAACCGGTTGGATGAATCCTTTGGATTCCTTTGTTCTCACATCTCCAGAGACCTCCTCTTTCATCTTGAGGGATTGATGACTCCCAAATAAGCTTTGGAGAAGCTCGAATTCTTACTTGGAAAGCAAGATGAGTTTCGGGGACACATTCTAGAGAACGAGCTAATATCATTGAAACCCAGCAATTTTGAGACCATACAACAATTTTTTACCAAATTAAAGTCTCTTGCACTACAATGTAAAAAGTGTGGAATGGAGAGAAAGGATGAGCAGCTTGTGCTCTCTGTACTCAACAAACTTGGTTCTAAGTATTCTGTATTTGTCTCTACCTTCCATTCCCAATTGGAAGATGCCTTCACTTGATGGCTTTGCCAAGTCCTTAATATAGGAGAAAGAAAAGTTGGTCCATATGGGAGTCCTCCAAAATTCCAAAAAACAAGCTCTATTGATGATAGACTCTACCAATGTGCAAGCTAAAGGGAGGCACAAGGGGAAGGAGACTAAAGCATATGATTCGAAGCCTAAAGAGAGTCAGAAGTCTTCTGAAGGAGCTCGGGGCTCCAAGAAAAAGAAAAAAGTTTGAAAAGACAAAGTGTCCCTATTGTATGAGGGGTTTTCATCTTGAAAGCTCTTGTATGAAGAAGTAGATTGACCAACTGTCCGCCCTCCTTAAACAGAACAACATTGCTCTTCCACATGCAACAAAGAATTTTGATGCTCGACCACATACATAAGATCATGAGAGGTGCCATGCCTTGAAGGTTGTACTTACTTAGTAGACAGCCTAATTGATTGATTCTGGAGCACCCAACCACATGGTTTCCTCCAAGGAATATTTCTCTACCCTCGCACTATCAAAAGGACCTAGCATTCACATGGGATATTACTCCCAAATTCCAACAACACAAAGATGTTAAGTTAAAATCTAGCATGGTGAGTTCAAAACTGTTCTCTATGTGCCCTCCCTTGCAGCTAATTTGTTTTCTGTTTATCAAATGACCCATACAGGCTCTCCCAATAGAGTTATATTCAAATCAGACTCAGTTGAAATCACAGAAAAATCTACTGGAAGACTCATAGATAAATGTATTGCTAATCATGCCACTAAGGCTTATGAGTTCTCACATTTTTTTCCTGTCTCACCTCCTACAAACTTATTGACTCATGCTAACAACACTAGTAAGATATGGCATGATATATTTGGTTATCTCAATTTCAAATATCTCCAGCAACTCCACAATGACAAAATGGTTGAAGGTTTTCCTCTCATTCAAACTTTCGATCGAGTATGTTTTGGTTGCTTGGTAGGTAAGCATCTAGAGAAGACATATGAATTTGGGAAGGCACATAGGGATGCCTCTATACTTGAATTGATACATAGTGATGTGGTAGGACCAATGCTCGCAACATCAATTAATGGTTGCAGGCATTTCCTTACTTTTATTGATGATTTTTCTAGGTTCTACTGGATATCATGAAACAGAAATCGTAAGTCTTTGAAATTTTTAAAGTTTTTAAAGCTATGGTTGAGAATAGTTTCAGGAAAAATATCAAGTCCATAAGATCTGATAAAGGAGGAGAGTACATTAAAAGAGAGTTCCAACATTATTGTGGAGCAGAGGGGATTCGAATGGAACACTCAGTTCCATACACACTGCAACATGATGGTGTGGCTGAGAGCAAAAACAGATCACTGAAGGAGATGGAAACACGTCTTCTCCATGCCAAGAATATTCCTCCTTCTCTTTGGGCAGAAGCTGTAAAATGTACTTCATACTTACATAATATATTTCCTCCTAAATCAGTGGTTGGGGCCACTAGATTCGAAGCACTGCATGGGAATAAGCCCAATATGTCTCACTTGAGAGTTTTTTGTTCCAAATCTTGGGCCAAAATACCAATTGATAAGAGAAAGGCCTTCCAATCCAAAAGTAGTGAATGCATTTTGTTGCGATATGTAGAAGATGCAAAAGACTACAAGTTGATGGAGGTTAAAACTAGGAAATGCTTCATTGAGCGAAGTGTTTAGCTTGAAGAAGATCAGTTGTGTGATCCACCACCATCTGAAGCACATGAACATATAATCACTCTTCCACTACCTTTTGATGATGATGATTTGTTACATGTTTCAGATACATATGAAGAGGATCAAGATCAGCATGATCTTGGTCTTGAGGTTGAACCTCATGAGATTCTAGATCTAGATCCAACAACCATTCCAAACCAAATGCCTAAGCCTGGATGGTCTCAAAAGATCATTGTTGTAGCTAGGGATGGTGTTGGGAATCTAGAAGATATAAGGAGAACTAGGTCCCAATATTAAAATGAGCATGTTTCTCTCTCTCTATCACATATTCGCTCCCTATAGAGTGGTGCAAAAAGGTTCCAGGAAAGTGATACATGATGATAGCGAATGATCAACCACTTGTCTCACAGAAGAATAAAATTGATCATTCTCTACCTCTTCCATACAGAATAAACACATAGAACATCCATCAATTCAGAAGGACATTGAGAGGTTCACATGCACAACTTCAAGATGCTGCTGCACAAAAGAACCATACTGATGCAAATTGCAGTAGAGTTTTGACAAGTTATTTTATAAGGAGGAAGCTTATTTTCTTCTAAAGATAGCTTGTATTTTCATGTTCCTGCTTATTTTGAAGGGGGGGGAGGCTTCCCATGAGGTTTTCCCCTATTTCCATGGTTTATTAAGCAAAAAAAAATTCATTTAGATTGTATATGGGTGACTTTTGGCCTTGTTTCCAAGGCTCGCAGTTTTCCAAGTTAGGATTCCAGGGGGTGTTAGAATTTATAATCCTCCCTTGTCCAAACTGGTCTATTAGATTATATTTGCCTAACTTAGCAGTCATTTAGTTATTATTGGGTCCACTAGTACCATTGGGTCCACTTGGACTAATGGGGCCACATGTACCAGTCACTGGAGTGTGGGGAACACAAATAGAGGCTAACAACAACTGATTTCACATTCATGCATTAGTTCATGTGCCTCCTAGACCAATCCCTACAATTTAGGAGCCACTGGGAGTGTCGACACCAACCTCCTTCGGTTGTTGGCGATTGGTGGCTAGTCAAGCTTAGTTATGCTTCAGTTACATTCAATTAGATGTCCTCTAGTTCAATTAGCGTAAGTCTTGCATGGATGCATGTGGGAAGGCGCCTATTCTCACCTACTTCTATCCTATTACATCAATTAGACTAGTTTAACTAATTATAACTGATTGAGAGACTGAATTAGACAACTAGATCTTAGCTAGTTAGCTCCATTAGTGATTTAGGCACTTCTAGTTAGCCATGTAGTCATATTGAGTTGGTGATTCGAATCCTATCCACATGATTCGAATTCTCCTTTATGTAACACTATTGTATACTGTTGGGATTAATGAAAGTTTATACTGTAATTATACTGAGCAATACTTGTCTGTTTCCTGTGATATTTGTTTTGTTCAATGGGTATTATTTATTCCTTTTACACTGCATAATAATTAAAATCTAATGGCACTCATTGCCTGAAGATCAATGGCACATTAATTTTAAAACTTTTCCCACAAACCCTTTCAATATTACATATGGTAGGATACCCTCATATGCATATCTTAGTCTCCAAAAATTGCCTCGAAGAATTACCAATATATTTACAATCACCAACTTCACTATAGACGAAAGAAAGGACAATATGTGCCTTAAAATACATTGTAGGGATAAATATAAGATGTCATATGTAAATCAATCAGCAAGAAAATAGAGAGAATACATTGTTGGGATAAATATTATAGGTTTTATGTAAGTCAATCAACAAGGACTACCACTCTAGAAAAGACAATTTAGTTATAAGTTGTAAAAGTCCACATGCTATGAAGAACGTAGTGTTTTTCCATGATAATATAATTTTATTAAGAAAAGAATCTATGGACAACGATAACATTACTCGTAAATCGTAGTGAAAAACTCATTATAGTTTATTTAAAAAACTCAATATAACTACCTAAGTCTATACTGTAACTCTAAAAATATAGGAAAATGAAATCAAACAATGGGTATACTATTAAAAGTGAGAAACGTCTGCAAATAAGATTTACATGAAGTTATTAATTGGAAATCATATTCAGAGAGAATTATAATGAAACTCCAACATGCCATCATTACTATATATGTAATCAGAAAATATTAAACAAATGCCAAAGTGAATGCATTGACATAGTGTCAAGCTTTTGTTATGGAGAAAACTTCCTAAGGCTTGGGGTGGACCACAACAGACAGTATGACACCAGAAACCAATCCACTTCAAATATGCTAAAGAGATAAACCAGTCTAACACTAAGGGATGGAAGGCATACCTTATTCTGTACGTTCATAGTAGATCCCCATTGAGCTTTCAACCACACTTGCACCTACATTCCATTCTCAACAACAATGAAATATAAAAGCATGATAGATATTAAGCGTTAAAACCTACTCTAGCATATATCAATCAAATATATATATATACAATTAAATAAACTACATCCATGGATAAATAACATTCATAGTTACGCAAATACAATGGACGAGAAATAGAGATTTCTGCTAATTATGCACAGAGATATAAATGGCAAACTCTGTTGGCACCTCGTTGAAATGGAGAAACCAAGTCCTCAACCTTGGCCTCCACCACTTCAATCCTCCATATCAATGGCAAGCTCACAAGATAATGGCAATCTTGGGAAGAGCACCAATGGCTACTCAAAGGATAATGGGATGCAGACTGAAGTATGTAAGTATGGGGCACAAATCCATTATAGTTTCTTTGCTCTCACAAATTATCCTCTTGTAATTCATACAAGTAGCTCAATATATATCCCTTTAATGGGAAGTGAAGAGTTGAGTCAAAGAGTTTCCAGGCATATGGAAGGCCAATAGTCAAGTTCTTCACGACTAAATGAGAAAAACTCCAAATATTTTATTTTTGGGCACATTTCCGGATGTGCGCGGGTGCGTGTACACGCAGTATGTAAGCTGGTGACCCGTGTATACCAATAAATAGGAATTTTTTAAGGGTTTTTCTAGAGCATCAAAGTTTATAATTAGTAAAGGGGGTCCAAGGAGTCTGCATAGGGATAGGGAAGGCCATAAAAACATGATCTACCAAGTGTGGTAAAATAAACTATAATAGATGCCCCCTAATGTGTGAGGTCAAAAGGGTAACATGGTGGCCGAAATACATTATACCAATCCCAGAAGTGGAGTAATGAAGACCCGAGTGGAAGAACCAACCACTCATCAATACAATACAATGATAAATCTCATCATGTGACTACAAATATGAAGCATAGCAGTCCCCGAATACACAATAGTACAATGGCCATGAATAGGCATAATAGAGATATGCCATATGTGGTCATCGCCACGTACAATATAAAGTGAAACGAGATCTTCATACGGAATGAAGACGTCTGATAGTACACTAGAATCTTGTCATGAGAACTAATATCTCATATATACTGGAACGATAAAGGAGGTAGCACATATGGAATGCTACCAAGCTCGGAGGTCTTCAACATAAACCGCTATGGATACATGTCCCATCATGCGAATAGAGGTGTCGAGGTCAAACATAATGGACTATTGTCTGATTACCGGTCATTGATGTATACCATTAACATATGTGAGATATCCCACCGATAATGATAATGGGAATCAATGTACCAAGTGCAATCAAACAAGTGTGAATATATGTGTTGAGGTCGAACACTTGAGATAGTCCATTGATTAGGGGACATTGATGTATTCCCAAACCTGTCGATGGTGAGAGAACATGCCACTGATGACTACAAGTCTCAAGGAACTCAATGGAATATAGACTCTTATTCTAGAATAGATGATCTAAAGTCGATGGAATGGAATCCACTGGAAGAAGGGAATTAAGGTACCCCCCATCAACCAACACAACGTACACAACAACGTTGGATAATTTGGAAGAAATCTGACGAAAACGATGTGCACAAACTAGTAACTATATTGGAAATGGACGACATGCAAAGATAATATAACTGAGGAAAGGCCGACTCAAGCTAAAACTTCCTTCGAACAAGAGCATAAGGCAGATGGTGACTCACAGGAAGCATAGACTCAACATGAAAATTGGGACAGCTCTGTGACTCAGGAGGCATCGACAAAGGCTCCATAGGGAATGGAAGCATAACTAGTCGATGGAGAAAACTGAGAGTAATGAGTACAACTCCTAAAGTCATACTAATAACCCAACCAATGGATGGAATATACAATGCTCTGTTCAAAGGCGACATGACATGACAACTTCCAAAGTAATATCATTTCATGTCTAACATTTTATGTTTTCTGATTTTTTGGTATTTTTCATGTTGGAAATCTTGAAAAAGAATGAAATTGCTTAAATTACAGAACTGGGAGGAAATGAGTGTCGCAGGAAAGCAAACTAGTTCCAAGTAGTGGAACATACCTATGCTCGATGCAAGGAAGCGCATGTAGGATAAGGACACTCGGGGGAATGTCTCCTCTAGGTATGGGGTGATTAAGCTGCAAAAGATATACAGGAGGCTCTGCTTGGCTATGATTTAGGCAAGATCGGGCTATATGGATCATAAAAGTGAATCAAGGAGCCAGCATAAAGCTCAATACGGCAAGCAGACGCATGAAAATGCAGTTACAACTTGATATAAACGGGAGTCCCTGTGGGAGATGGCCAACATAAACTTCAAGAAATAATATGAGGTTCTTGCTCAAAGACATGGAGGGACTACAAGGTACTCCTTGTTGCTAGGGTTTTCGCCCTAGCTTGTACGAATGAGTACCTACTAAGGACAATGGATTCCTTAGTAGCAGTTCAATGATATTGGAATTAAAAGCTATAACTTGAAATCAAAAGATGCTAAACAATAATGGGAATTAAATCTAAACAAGTGCATTAAACAAAACAGTAGAAAGTAAATAACATAAAACGAAAGCAGTAAATAGTAAATAATGATCTTTATTGATGTTACCTCCGATGTGTAGGTTGGTGAAGTCCGTTGCGTTGGTCCGATGTCGGTGGCTCCGAGCTTCAAGCTGCTTCCTCTCTTTCTCCAATGGTGGAAATGGGCCAAAAGGGGCTCTTACGGTGAAAATAGCTTCAATGGTGAGCTATGGTTTCACGGTGAAAGTAGCTTCAATGATGAGATATGGTTTCACGAGCAATTTTGGCAGAGGCAGGATACTTTGATTGTGTATCTTGAANTTTATGGGTTTTTGATGGAAATATGGTGGGAAAATGGACAAATGAGCCATGTAATGGGGCAGATGAGGTAGTGAACCATTTTTAGGTGATAACACTCCTAGACCTAAGGGAGGACTCTCATCATGGGTACCAAATGGTAAAATGATATCTATCTAGGGTACCCATGTGTAGGAAGGCTCTACCACTTACATAATGTCACTTCTAATAGCAGTGTGAAGGTTCCGCAACATCACGAAGTGGGTTTGTACCTATAATTAAGTCAACATGGTCATAGGAAGATGCATGATGCATAGGAAAAAGTGATATATCCTATATGCCAGTTCGAAATTATACCTGTCACAGACACGAACGGGTCAAGACCTCAGTGAAAGTGCACTCAAAACAAGTCCCTACACCACAATATTAGGCCAAAACATCTCAAAAAGGTTAATAAAAGTCCAAACTATAGGCTAAGTGGGTAAAATTTTCAAAATAAATTTGATAAATAGTAAAAATTGACATTTTCACCATACCATTTTGTTTTTTACCACACATAGTGCATTTGGAGCCATTTGGACCACCAACTTCAACCATTGATTTCGGGAGTTAGGAGTAATGAAATCACGATCCGTCAGGACCAGGTAGATCCTCATCTCATCCCTAATCTTTTCCATGTATTTATTTCAATTTTCCATGGTGAATTTTTTAGTTTGAAGCAACTTAAAAATGGGTATCCCGGTCCACGTGGGTCACAAGCCATCGGGTCACGTATAGGGCCTGATGTACGCAGGAAAAGCACAGACATCCTGCGTACATACACAACTTTCACCAATAAAATTCACGTACAAGGCCATGAATACCCAAATAATAGGCCAATTCTCATCAAAATTGATGCTTTTCTTTCAGGATGGTGCTAGAGTGGAGGGAGCATGAGAATGAAGATGTGGATAGGGCAGTCCACGGAGACATAAATGCTTAACGAGCTCTAAAAATATGTTGATTATACAAATTTTGGCAACTTGGGGGTTTGAGGGCCCAACCAAGCCTTCTACAAATGCTTGTTAACTACTAGGATCCAGACACTGAGGCTTTTCAGCTAGATGGGATGCCCCTGCGACTGGCAGTGGAAGATATCTACTTCATTGCTAGACTATCCCATTGAGGTGAGGTAGTAACATTACTAGCTCTTGGGGTGGGAGGAGGGATCACCATTAAGGAGTGTATAACCATTTACTGCCTTCCAGATATTGAGATGATCAGAAGCCAGGTTCCGGTGAACGCCATCTAGAGCCTTAGTCTCAAGGTTATAGTTCTAGTAATAGCTAGGATAGCAGGGTTGGCATCACTACATCAAGCCTCCAGTCCTATCATGTTCTACGCAGTAGAGTGTCTGATACCTATAGTATACGATTGGAGCAGAACGTTGTTGAACACTATGAGACAACAACTAACAAACTATAGGCTAGGCATGACAAAGAACTTTGGTTTCGCCAGCATACTCAACACTTTCTTTTTCGAGTGGGTACTAGGCCTTAGCCGAATACTTCAAGTTCCTATGCATAGTCTATGAGATCCATCTCAAACCCATTAGGTAGAGGTGATGCAATGGTCAGGGGGAGGTAGGACACCCACTCCATTCCCACGAAACTTCTACCATTGGTGGAAACTACAGATCGTGGTCATGGATTGACTTCCGCGGAGACCCAAACATGCCATTACCACTGGGTGCCGCATACATTGACATAGGTAACAATCCCAAATGTATTTTTGAATTATTTGATTTTTTGTATTTTTGATATAATGGAATAAAAAACATATTGTTTGCGGTATCACGTACTGACATTGATAATGTATATGCAGATGTGGGTCCTAGACGACCAGATGGTTACCCCCGACATCGTTGGAGGGGACGAGGGGATGACATACTAGGTGCAGATATGGAGCATACGCTCCAAATCATACATACCAACTTCATCAGGATGACACAGAGGGTACCCATGGTGCAAGTTGAAGACTTGCCGGAAGCTACGCAGAGACATGTAGTAGGAGTACCCCGTTTGTGGGTTAGGTTATTTTGACGGTTGGAAAATGAAGTTTTTTTTAATCATGATCATCATCCTGGTCCATAGTCATAGAGGCCTATATAGACATTTTGTACCAACTGTATAGTGTTTTGGTGGCTTAAAACCCCAATTTTGTATCATGATATTTTTTACTGTGACACCATTTTGAACTATACTTTGGAAATGGAAAACTTATAGATATCAGATTGATATATTTACATGTGTGTTTAAATGTGAATGCAATGTATATGCTTCGTTATTGATGTAACAAATTACAGTCTAAAAAATAATTTGCATAAGAATCGACAACATGACTGTAAATTCTAGGAATATGAATATATGTTATGTAGTCAAATTGTCGTTCTAACAATCTTACTCCTAAGAACCTTCACAATAAATTCAATTCCTGATATGGTACACACCATTTAACTATGATACAACCAGCTGCGAGTCAAGACATACTTCAAGATATTGAATACCATTAGAAATGGCATCGCGTAGCAGCTCAATCATGACACTATATTCAATAGCATTGTTGGATGATGGTTGGATACATACACTTCCCGAAGACACTACATGACCCTTATGCGTATAAATGACCTAAGACACCGAATATGAGTTCGGGGTATGGCGTTTGGCACCATCAGTGTATCCTACGTAAACTGAATATTCTATCGACATCTGTCACAACAAGGGGAAGCATGTCAACAAATCGAATCACTACAAGGAAAATGTAAACTATGAAACTGTACAATAATATACAAAAATGTCAGCCTCGGCTGAGAATTAGGCATAGTATTTTTTAAAATAGAGCCCATTTCTAGGCTCTGCCAAGATTGTCCCCTCATAATATTCCAACTCATAGGCACCCTTCTCCAAGGCACACTTGACTACGCAAGGCCCATGCCACATGGGGTTAAAATTACCCGCCCCTAATGATTCACTAGCTTGGTTGTACAAGAGGACCAAGTCATCTTCATTAAATATATGAGGATGGACAGACTTACCGTATTGAGCCTTCACACGACGCTTATTAATCTCAAGAGACACTATGGCATCCTGATGTTGCACATCAAGATTCTCTAAGTGGAATAGGCGTTCTTCCAACTCATAAGTCTATGGTAAGAGCTCTATGGATAGTTTTAAAGAGGGAATTTCACATTCAATTGAAAAAATTGACTCCAACCCATGTACTAACTGATATGGAGAGAAAATGATGCCATTCTTAACAATGGTTTGGTAATCCCACAAAGCAGGGTAAAGCATAATGTGCCAATTGGTCTTACTTTGTGCAACTGTTCTTTGTAGAATGGATTTAAGGGATTTGTTCACAACCTCAACTTGTCCATTCACCTGAGGATAATAAGAAGAGGAGTACTCTTGGTTATATCCCAGTTTCGAAGATAATTCGTCCATTATCCTATTTTTAAATTTCCTGTCACGGTCAGTGACAAGATCTCTCAGGATACTGAACCGAGTAATAATATGATTGAATACAAAATGAGTGGTCATCTCACCATCGTATTTAATAGTAGTCATAGCCTCTGCCCATTTCATGAAATAATCTACGACCACTATGATGTGATGGTGCCCCCCAGTTGAGGTTGGGTTGCAATCCATAAAGTATACCCCCCACTTAGTGAAGGGACCAATGGTGATAATAGGGTTCAAGGGGGTGGGATTTGAGTGTATGTTCCATGCACACACCTAGAAAGGGTGGCACTACCTGACTGCATTAACGCAATATTTGAATATTGGCAACCAATAATAACCCACTCTCGAGATTTTTTGGGCTGTAGCAAGCCCATATAAATGACCACCACACGCCCCACTGTGGAAATCATTTAACATAGTCTCAAACTCATCATGATTTAAACATTGAATCAAAATGTAATCCACCCCATGATGATACAATGTGTCGCCAATAATAAGGTATTTTTTAGCGTTATGTCGTAAATGTCGATGCTCATCCTGTCAGAGGTGAGGAGGAACCTTAAAAGTTTGTAAATATATGATGATGTCACCATACCAAGGATCCGTGGTTGAAATAAGAAATATATGTTCATCCACAAAAGAATCGTCATGAATCTCGTCTTCATCCAAACAAGGGAGATCTGACATGAGCTCAACAAAAAGTAATGATTTCTTTGATTTTGCTGAAACAAATTCGAGATCGAATTCTTGCAAAATGACAATCCATTTATTATACTTCGCCCCTATTATTATTCTTGTCAAAACAAATTGAAATGGATTGATGTCAGCCACAACCGTAGTCTGGAGACCCAGAATATAATGTCTCAACTATTGAACCGCATGATATGTTGCTAGGGCTAGCTTCTTGATGTGACTATATCGAAGTTCAATGTTAATAATATTTTGGCTAAGATAGTAGACAACATGATCTTGGAGCTCATCGTCCTCTTGAACATGAACCATCACAATTGTCTCTTGAGACACGACCATATATAACAAGAAATCACAGCTATAGTCAGGTGGACTAAGCACATGGGTTGATGCCAATGATTTCTTTAGTGCGTCAAAGGACTCCTGGGCTCACTCATATTGTTAAAAGACAATAGATCATTAATTTGAAGGATGGAGTACCAGTTCTTCACTGTGAATTTTTTCAAGGTTTGTAGTCAATGCAAACTTGCAAGTCCAATCCTTCTTTTGAACCACCACCATGAGGATCCTATGGTGTGAGGATCTTGGTCAAATATGGCCATTTTGTATTAACGGCTTGAATTTGGCATATTATCTTCTCATTCTCCAAAGGAGAGATTCTATGTATAGGGTCGCTAGATAAAGGGTACTCAATGTCAAAAGAATTGCATGCTTTACTTGATATTGTAGAGGTACGCTTCTAGGTGAGGGGAATATGTTTCTATGTTCTTCCATTGATTGATCAACTTGTCTCAATTGTATAGAGATATCCCTTATCAAGACCTTGGTAGTTGTAGTATTTTTCTTTGTTCCATTTGACCAAACCATGTAGAGGACAAATTTCTCAAATTTTTAAGAGGTTATCTTCTTGCACTACATAGTAGCAATCAAATAACAATGGTAGTTAGGCCTAACTTTGTCATCCTGTAGAGTTGGACTCCCAAGGTAACAATGACACTATGGGGAAAGGACCAGTAAATGACGTGATGCTTCCACATATATGACTATCCTAAAAGAGAATAAAAAACTTCAAGTGGGGTAACATTACAAAAAAACTCATCTTTGAAGTGATTAATTTCATATTGTAGGTGGAAATGTTAATTGACATGGATGTTGGGTCAATGGTTTAATCAATTGATTGTGTATGGGTATGGGTGCGAG
The DNA here is from genome assembly GCA_001517045.1 of Pseudotsuga menziesii. Taxonomy (NCBI): domain Eukaryota; kingdom Viridiplantae; phylum Streptophyta; class Pinopsida; order Pinales; family Pinaceae; genus Pseudotsuga; species Pseudotsuga menziesii. The sequence goes on along the minus strand of LPNX010275264.1, from coordinate 172,879 downwards.
GTTGTTCACAACTTCATCTTCCCGAAAATATATATTGAGATGGAATTCTACTATAATAAAATGAAATGCGACTATGTCCCCTTCAACCACATCTATGAGTGGAAGAGGCGATCAACTTGCGCAACATCCTTGAGTTCATCTAGTTGGAACTTTGCGGCATAGTAGCAACATTTGGTCATATTGGCCTTTGTTGTACAAAAGTTCAACACTATATGAAATTCAATGAATTTACAGCCTAGTATGATTGGTACAATCAATTTACATTTGATTGTGTTTGAGAATATACCTCATGTATTTGACTTGTAGACCCCACTAACACTACCCTCCCCCCCCCAACAAAAAAAAGACCAAAAACCCCAAAAATATGTAATATATATATAAATATAAATTAATCACGTTATTTTAATGAAATTGATTTTTTCCTACTTTATTGGACATTATTAGGTTGAAAATCTTCCAAATTTAGAACAAAATTCATATTAGTGCATATGAGATATATATTTTTGTGTTGTAGTCGTAATTTATTTTTCCAATCTACTTTTTTTTGTATTGAACCGTATTTGAATTTCTACATAAATATTGTCCCTGTGCCTTGTGGCAGTGACAATAACAGTGGCTTTTGCATTGATGATTTGGTTTTTCCTATTTATGGAATCTTGTGGAATACAGGTTGAATCATAGTCTAAGACTCTCATCTTGGATAATAATTATTGTTTGGGACAACATTCATTATTGTTGGCATTGAGGCTGAATCATAGTCCAAACTTTCATTCTGGCTAGTAATAATTGTTTGGTATGACATTCATCATTATTGTACCAACAAATTTTATGTTGGTTCCTTGTATCCTATTTTGACTTCTTCTTTTTTGCATTCACCTTTTGTTTGTTGTCTTGATGCTAATAATCTTTACTCTAAGAGTTAGGTTTCCTTTATTATAGTGTACCAAACCCCAAATCACACCATCAGGGTCGAATAAATCAATATTCTAATAATGAAAGGGTTGATTCAAGTGAATGCACAATAGAATAAGGTTTAATTAATGCTAGTACAACATGCCAATAAGCCAAATAAATAAGGCAATTAGTCATTAAAGGTAGACAACACTTCTAATGCAAGCTTTCCCCTAGATACACATGGGATGCAAGGAAATTGTGACATGAATGTAGCTAGATATAAGTAACATTTTCACGTGTAATTTAACCATCAATATCATGTCTATTGCAACCATTAAACCACATACTAAATCAGATCTAAAAAATCAGCTTTACAATACGTTATCAATTAATATTTTCAGTACTAAAAATAAATTAGATTTACACCACCAATTAAATCAGATTTACAACATTAATCTACAACCATTTAAACATGTATAATATCAAATATGGAGCTTCCAAATTAACTCTACTAAATCAACCATATAACATAAGAATAACATCGAATATGTGGCCTAAAATAACATATATGATTAAGCCTCCATGGGCACATATGCAGTGATACACATAATAAATATTTGCCAAAGAATACTTATCTCTTAATAGTGAAACTAGCTTGAACATGACAACATTCGACCCATCCTCAGACACAGTCAAGCTAATCATTCTTTAATAGCTCTCCCCCGAGTTGAGGCCATGTATCCACATAATAGGGAATTCTTAAAATCAGGTCTCAATGGAAAATGATCAAGCCACAACCTAAGAAAACATAATACATTTCCATCAGAGGAAACCCAGGTCACACAACCTGAGAAACCAAAAGACATTTATGTCACAGTAAAATCAGGCCACTTAACCTACGAAATCACAACACCTTCCCTCACCACTTACTTTCTATACATCTTCACTACCTGGTGCAATGGGATCCCCCTCGCTACACAATCCGTCAAGACATCATTATCCACCGTCGGGCTTCACGTGCAAGACCAAAGTAGAGACAAGTAATGGTCCTTGAGGTACTTTTGTGTCCAATAACACATATAACAAGTCTCCTCACTAGAATAGATATGTTTTCAATCACCCTCATATATCTCAGAGTTTCCCTGTAAAACAAAAAGGGTATGACAACTATGTGCAAAAAAAACCATTCGAATCCATCCATAGGCATTCGAATTCCTGAGAGCGACTCTCCAAAATCAGAATAATGAATAGAGATTAATTCAAATCCATCCATAGTAATTCAAATTCAATGAGTGGACTAGTCTCTAAAACCAAGAATAATGAAATAATTCCCATTCAAATCCCTTCATATCAATTTGAATTTACTCGTAGAGGCTTGCTCAGGTTCACTAGCAAGCAACTTTAATTCACTGATTCTTTTTCCAAATCATAGGATCACCATTCGTTTTCTCAAGAGAGAAACTCGAATCCACTTAAACTAAACCCAATTCAATGGAAAAACACTCCCAACCAGTGGAGGCAACTCAAATTCACAAAAGACTGACTCAAATTCCCTTAAATAATTCTCAGGCACTGAATACAACCCGAATTTACCAAGACTAACTCTAAATTCCACCAAAATCACTCTAATTAACTGAAGACAACTCAAATTGATCCAAATTTAATCTGATTAACTAAATACAACTCGAACTAGTGTGGGGTTTACACAAATCTAGTGCATGTTGGAAAGAAATAGTCAAATAGGGCACATAAGACATGAGAGATGGGAGAGTGGGTACCATTGACATCTAATCAGGACTATTCTTATCAAGCGAGGGTGCATGGGTGCATGCTTGTGTGCAAATCATCAATTATGTGTAATAGGATATCTAAAGTCCAATAAAATCAAAATTAGGAAACATTGAGTACTGTTAGGAAGAGCATCAACTCCTAACTCCAACCCCCTCAAATCTGGAATACACGACCCCCCAACCACATTAGTTGTCCATGTTGAGATATTTATTTAATTAAGAGAATTAATAATAATAATAGTAATAATGCTCGTAGTCCATAGTCCAGACACCTAGTGCCACAATCGTAACAAATAACCACATCACATATATCTAGGGATTACCATTGGGTCATTACATTTACCCTTCTTGTGTTTCAACTGATTTAGACCCCAAACTCTTTCTCACCCATTTTCAATTTTTTTTGCTCAATCTTAACAACAAAACATTAAGTGGGTCCTAGTGAAGAAATTTCCATAAACTCTGTTTATGTTTAGATGTACCTATGTAGGCCATTAAGATATTTTAGAACCAAGTGCTTCTATGAGTCTTGAGTACTAGTTTTGTATGTCGAGTATGAAATGCATCGATATACTATGGCATAGTGTAGTATTTACCTTAGTGCAAGGTTTTTCATCTCATGTATTGTTCTTCACAATTTCCAACAAGTAAATAATCCCCCTTTAGGTCATTAATGAAATACTTGGTCCCATATGGATTTATGGAATACAATGCAAAATCATCTCCAACATGTTGGACAAAGTAAGTATCCCATAAAATAAGTCATCTCCTTGGGATTTGGATGTCACTGCCTCAAAATATGCATGGGAAAGCCCCAACAATTTCCGCTGAGAAAAATGACTAAAAAGTTATGAATAAAAAGGTTGTATTTTAGACAACCCTAGATGGCCACCTGGCTCATTCATGCTTTTCTTGATGTATGATTCATTAGAACATGATATTTTTTCTCATTACTAGAGAAAAAGAAGGATAAAGTTGGTGAAGGTTGAGATAGGTATGCAATTCCACCTATTTTTTATTCTTCCTTAACTCACCCAACATTGTCTTGTATATAATACTGTAACAGGGTGTTGGTTTTCTTTTCATGCTCATTCATGTTCAGTAATTGATTTTTTCATATTGTTTATTGGGTCAATTCATTGGATATATTAGAATGGATAATCTCAAAGGACTAAGTTGAGGGCCACATAAGAAAGGATGCACATATTATACATTTATCTAGGTATGTAATAAGCATTTCCAGCCAATGTATTTTCTTTAATGAGATTATGTTCTAATGCAATACACTTTTTTCTTCAAACTTAAGAGTTTTCCCAACTTTGTATCGGCACTACCTTTCCTTGGCCACAAGCGTTAGACCAACCTATTCCTACCACAACTATACTACACCTCTTCACCTAAGGTTTGTCCATAACTTCACCCAGGACTACAAACCATCAATGTAACCAAGTCCTACTCAACCATTTTCATTTAATAGTTCGGTATGAATCTAAATACAACCTTTAAAACACCTTGACAATAATTATACTTAACACTATTCAATGCTTAGCCAATATCAATAGCTAACTAATTAAATAAAGCATCACATGAAATGCAACAACATTCATCTTAATAAATAAAACCACAATACACATGCACATGTACAAGCGACACCCAAGATGAATGCCTTAAACTTTGTGTATGAGAAGAATGTTCACAATAAACAACAAGGGAGAGAAACGTCAAGCATGCCACTATTTTACAATAAGGACAACGATTCTAAGGAAAATAAGCCTTCTGTCAATGCCCAACGTTCCTATCAAAACCAATCCCTGAAGCTACTGCAAGAATACCTTCTATAAGTCCTATTCACCAATTTGTTTTTCACCCAACCAATCTGAATTCACCTTACTATGGAAAATCCATGAATTTACAGAATTATAGAGCTTAGTTTGAACTTCTCTAAGTCAATTCACAAGGATGAATGATGCCTTGGTCACGTTAAGGCTTCCACTATATATAAGAGTCTTTCCAAGCTCTAACAAGCCCCTCTAAGTCTAAGTGGACCCAAATGTCCACAAGCAACTCATTGTTACCCACATGACTTGTATATGGAGACCAATCTCCAATGGTTTTGTTCCCACTATGTTATGAGGTTGTGATCACAATTCCATATGGAACCCAAGTGCCCACAAGTGTACCCATATTATTCACATTCATCCCAAGCATGTTTGGCAAGTGCACTCATTACATCCATGTACATCGCAAGTGTTATCGCTAGGTGTTCCCATCACATCACATCCATCACAAGCCTATTTATAAAGTGTGGCTATCACACCATGTCCATTGCAAGGGTGCCTATATGTGTCCTCCAGCAAGTTGTGCCCAAGTGCATACAACAAGTTGTTCCCAAGTACCCCTAGGAAGTGCTTCCAACAAATGCCTCCAAGTATGCCTAGTTGTCTTGTGCCCAAGTGCACCCAAGGAGGTGTGCCTAATAGGTGCACAAAGGAAATATATGTCCTTTTGACATGCATCCAAGTGGCTCTATCCAACAAGCATTTGGGCATTTGCACCCACTTAGTCTATCCTACCAATGTGCATTTAACTAAATTTTCCCCAAGTCACTTATAAGTTGATTGGTTCTTATTTCCACTTTGTCTATCATGTGTTAGGCATGCTTACAGATGAGGATGTCTGCGATAAACTTCTCTCCCTTGCAGAGTTACATCCAAGCTTCTTTTGTCTTGTCCAACTAGTGTGAGCTGCCATTGTTTTTGGTGCACCTTGCCTTCATGCAGGGGCATCCAACATGTCCATGGTGTTCCTTGCCACTGGGAGAAGGAACCTAAAACCAACTCATCTATCAATCAACCTCATGCCATGTTTATCTATGCCGACAAGCAACCACCAAGTTGAACACGTGATAGAGGCACCCTCCCCCACTAAAATTCACTATTTTTCTTGACAACATCCATAAGAATCTATTGTCCTCCAAGTCTATTTCTTAGACTAGCGCATGCATTCGCGATTGGCTCCTCCAACCACTCCACATTGTCACCAACAGGATACTTTTGCAATTGCTCATTGTCCAATACTTCCTTTAAACAAAGATAATTTGCACAAATTTTTCCATAATGTCTCTTGGATTCCATTGTCATGGTTATTGGCTTCTACTATGATCAATCCAACTTCCAGTGAGAAGGTTATCCAAAATGCCCAAGTGTGCGCACTTCTGACTTACTATTGGTTTTTTACTTAGTCAATTATTCCATGCATTTTCACATCAATACCCATCATGTTTTGAATAAGTTTAGTGATAAAGGAAACTATCATGTAAAAGCCTTGAAAATTCACATCCTCATGCTCAAAATAGTCACTTCCTGCCATAATTCAGTCTTATGTACACAAATTTTCTGGACTAAGGCAAGGTCAACACCTTTGCCTCAAAACTGTGACAAAGGAACCATAGTCACCTTTTTCCATCTGTTTCCTCTTCTTGAATTGATTTTACATTGATTTACTTGACCCCTCGGCTGGTGGATGAGCCTCATTGACTTCTTCTAAGTTCTACAATCCTCCTAATCCAATGGACGTGTCACCCTCAACTTGTTGATCTTCATGAAGTATAAGAGCACTAAGATTATGTAAGTATCCATGAATTTTTTCTTCAAACATGCCACTATACTACAATTGAGATTATTTTTGGGTGAGTGCCTTCATGCACTACTTAGAACCAACACTTAAAATTGTTCGTCCTAAGAAATGATACATTCCATATGGATTGCATCCTCATTTGCATAGTTTTGTGTGTGGCATATCATATCATGTGGTGTTCCTTCGTTGTTGACCTTCACAACCATTATTGGTGTGAGTTTGTCTTGCACCCAATTCATTACTTATGGCACATGAAACTAAACAACCTGCTCAACAATAGGATGGTCTTTAACCTTCCCTCAACTTTCAAGTCACCCTCTAGAGTCCAACACTTCCAACCTCCTCACTGATATCGACAGCTTTTTTATACACTTAGGCTCCATTTCCAATCTTCCTAGGAAACAAGCCTCCTAAGGAAAATATCAATTAGGAGGTGGTAGATATCCATCGCAACCATTTCCTTAAAATGCACCAACAACGTGTCCAAAATTTTCTAAGTGTGATAAGCCAAACAAAGAATTCCACAATTCTTACTAAGAAAGGAATTTTTGCATCAATACTTCGATCATCTCCAACCAACATGGTCATCATTGAAATCATCCTCCGAGGAATATTATACCACATCCTAAGTTTCCATACATGAAGGAGAGTTAGCATCTTCTAAGTGAACTTGTTCCACTGCATCCTAAGTTACTGTACATAAAGGTGGGTTTCCAAGTCAACTAGTTTTGCTTTCCAATATGATGCATCTAACTAGAATGCATGTTTTTTCTTGGTTGACTTATTTGTTGCCTTCATCTTTCCAGTCATAATGGGATTTTCCTTCTCCCTCCAAGCAAGCATCCACTACTTTGGCATTGTCATCATTGCTTCCCAAGGAAAAGTCTTTATCTCTTCCTCAAGGCTATCAAGCCACCTCCTATTACTTGATAATTTCTTTAAGGAAATCATGCACTAGTACCTCCTTTGTCTGTTTCCTTGATTCTTAGCTAATAAACTACCTAAATCAACATCAATGAGAAGAAAATGCATATTTCCATCACATCTTTCATCTTCCTGAAATAAACACTCCTCCATGCCTAACCCTTCACAAAACTGGGCATCTATATCGATGCCCTAGTCTCCACTACGTTCTCCTAGGAAACAAGCCCTTTATAGCTTTTAACTATGAGATACATATGGTAGGTGGTTTTCAAGGCCACCTCCATCAACTACAACAACACTCTACCTAGAATCCACTATAGGATTCATCATTGCAAACTTGTTTTCTTGACCTATTTTTCATGAACTTGGCCAAACTTGTTGTTAAGGCAACCAAAATCTCCAATGTTGCCTTTGAAATTTTGTTGTAATCAATCAGATTGCAAGGTTACCAATGATACATATACAAATTCATATAAGCCATGATATAGACAAGATACAAGGAATGGTATACATAATAACAATAACTTATATTAGTCAAGAACACATGTGGGTTCATACATAAAACCGAACCAAGTCTTAATCCAACTCTTCAACCTATATATATATGATTTACAAACAATTACATAACTACTTGTCGGTTCAATCAATAAACATGACCTATGAGATTGACATGTTTACACTTAGTCAATTGAAGGACCTAGTCGGCTAACCAACTTAGGATCCTCCAACATATCCCCCACCTCAAAATATTTCTTCATCCCGAACAAATGGGGAAATGGCCCTTTCTCTATCTGAATAGCTATGATCCTGCATTGTTCTTTTTACTCTGGATTTTCTTGACTGGTGGATGGTTGTTGTTGAACACACGCTTCTACAATAGCCTCTGTAGACACTGATAACTGATGTTGAAACTCTTCCTAAGCATGGAGGTCAGTTTGTGTGTCTATGGTCAGAGTTATCAGACTCAACAAGTTTTCCATCTTCTTATGCATATCTAAGTCCAAAATATTGATCGTGTAAGTTCCCAAGAGTTGTGTATTTTCTTCAGCAGCAAAAAGCAGTCGTTGCAGCTGCGACCTGATCTTGTCAATACTGGATAGACTAGTCTGAGCATGATTGATCCATTGATGTTCTTGTGGCTCCAATTTTTCAAGTTTTTGATTCTTCAGAATGAGTTGACTGTCAATGGTATGTGTCATTGCTTCACTAGAAATTGGCCGGAGGTATTGTAGTGAATTGATGAGTTCACGCATATTTTTCATTTCTTCAAATACCTAACCATAGTAAGTATACCAGTTTTGTAGGACATCTGTCGTGACAACAGACTATGCAACACATTGGATCAACTATTTGTAGGCTGTAGTAAATGTTTTAAATTGATTTCAGAGTAACACAGTAGTTTCCTCAGCCTGCTCCTGTCGCCTCTCTTTTAACTGTTCTAGGAAAATCGACATGACATTTTCAAAAATTTGATATGCTTTGTTGAGGGGTATATTCGAGTCAGTCCATGCTGGAATTGTAATAAACTGTCGTGCTAAACTTTCACACTTGGATAAAAATTCCTTGTGTTATCCTCCCAACTTCTTGATTTGTTATTTTTCTCACTCTTCTGTGTTTGTATTCCTTATTAATAACATCTCTCAACATGCCCAATTCTTCTTCTTTGGATTTTTGTGTATTAATTGCAACTCTTGAACTGAGTTGAGCTAGATGGAATAATGAGGGTATTTTTTGCTGTGACTATTGTAGTTGTCGTTGTTGTTCTTTTCTCTTCTCTGTTTTCTTTTCCTTCGTTCTTTCTCTTTGTTCTGTCTGTCGGTATCTTGGACTTGTTCTGGTAGGCCTTCTGCTATTTATTTTAGAGTTTGTTCAGTCATTGGGGTAATAATAGGAGTAAGGTAGGTAGTGTGGAAAATGTCAAAAGAATCAATGATATTGGTGATAGGTGGTGATGGTGGGAGAGGTGAAATAGGCAAGGAATGTAAGCCGACGAGTAGGCTTACTGCTTCCTATGGAAATGGTGGGTCGAAAGTTGATGGTAGTATAGTATCAACAAGTTTGGTAGGTTCGACAATCATGTCGGCGGTGGGATGCTCAATATGTGGGGTATTTTTAGTGCAGTCGGCTATTCGACAAGTCGATGGATGAATGAAGAAGTGTGTTTTGATACAATGTTGCTGGTTAAGTCGGGATTTCTCTATATGGTAGTTTCGGTATACCCAAAAACTTGTTCTTGCAAAATGGATGAGTGTGTGGGGTCGACACTTTCAGGTACAGTTAAACTTGGTTGTAGAGCTTCCACGGCTAGAACCGACCTTTTTACCATCATTTTTTTCAAGTCGAGAAGGAGAGATGGTAATTGGTTGATAAATTCTTGGAGTTCGTTATCGTTTTGAAGGCGGGCTCATATTAGTGTTGATAATGTTTGTATATATGGATGTGTTAAGGAGAGGGGTAAGGTGGTTATCGAAGTTGGTATGACTTCTTCTTTGAAAACTAGGGTCGAGGATGGAGGTGGTAGGGTATTGGCGAGATCAACATCAAACCTAACTTTTTTCTAAGTCGAGTCAGGTCGGTCGGTGTGCTTCTCATCTTCTGTGATAAACTTTGCTCATTGTTCGTCAACCAAAATTTTGTTTCTGGTTTCATCCTCCAAAATCTGAGTTGCGTTATCAAACAACTCTAAATCATCATATTTAGTTGGTTCCTAAAGAATGAGTTTGTGCATCCCATTTCCTTTTGTTGTACTCTTCCTATTCTGTCGGGATTTGAACAATTTGTCGGCCACTTGACATATATTCTTTTTATTAAGAGCGTATTCTAGAAGAGGAATATTAGATTGGGTACTTTCATCAAATTGGTATGTTTCTTCTTATGGTTGTCATTGAGCTGGTAGTGCAATCCCTAGTGGATTGATGTGGTCAGTATTGTCGCAGTTGAGAGTGGAAGTGTTCAAGTGAATGCAAATTTCATAGTCGTCTTCTTTTTCTACGTTAGTTAAGGATTTGACCATTGGATGATCGACTTTTCTTCCTATGGGTGGTTTATCCAACTTAGTATTGGATTTCTGACTCAGTTCAATGAATATTTCCTCAACCGATGGGTAGAACTCAAGTTCCTTGGAGGTACCCATGACACCTTGTAAGTGCCAGACCGACGTGTGGTCCAACTTAAGTTGGATGTGTGTTGTCGGTGGTAGACTTCTTATGATGTTATGAGGTACCTGCCATCGAACAATTTTGATATTTAATGCTTCAAACCATGTATTGAGCCAAATTTTCACTATCACTGCTCCCAATTGACAACCATTCAAAGCAAAGGATTTAAAGTTCCACATGGCTAAGCGATTTGGTGCAGTAAAATCCTTATCTAGGACTAGTTGAAGATGGTATATTGCTATCCAGATTATAAATGAGGGAAATCGAATATGGGCACCCTCCTCTTCGCATTTTATGCATATGTGCTTAATTATCTTGGCTAGGTGTTTGGCCCAGCGGTAAAGTTTCCCTGTCGTCAACACATTTTGAACTTTGCCAAGCATGTCAAGCTTGAGGTCAAAACCTCTTCTTGTGCTTGTTAGATCCATGTAGATAACTTTGGCAGTTATCTTTGGTGTGCTATAGTTGATTTGAATTACTATTAATCCTCTTGAGTTTTTTCCTGCTAGTGTACATGTTAGTTCCTTGACTAGTCCTAGGCTTAATTTGGTAGGTACATGGTCTCCCTTGTTTGATAATCCGGTAATCTTGTAGATTAGCTCGCTAGTAATTTCCACAAGTGTGTCCAAATATAATTTTTCATTGTGATATCTACTGATAATAAATTGTGCAGTAATTTCTTTTGTTCCAACAAAACTATCCATTAGTGGTGCATTCATGTAACCGAGGATTGTGCTAATGCTTAAAAGGATTGTGCATCCTGTCCATAGACAAGTCAAAATGGCGTCTGACATGTCGAACGTTTGAATGTCCAAAAAACAATAGGTATCTTGTTGTCCCGGTCATCTTTGTCGATGTTACATATTTTTGTTAATCCTTTGGTTAATGTTTTGTTTAAAGCTTCAATTGCACCATTAGATTGAGGGTGATATGTTGTAATTTTCTAATGTTCGATCATGAGTTGTTTTTTCAAAGTTCTTATTGTTTTGTTTACAAAATGTAACCCTTGATCACTGATCAAGTTCAATGGACATCCAAATTGAGTGACGATGTTCTCATATATAAATTTTGCAGCTATCTCACTTGAGCAAGATTCATCTGGTTTTGATTCTTCCAACTTGGTGACATATTCGACTGCTGTGATAATATATCATGCTCCTATTCGTCTATCTGGTATTGGAAATGGTCCTATGAAATCAATCGCCCAAATTTCAAATGTTAATATTGGGTTTACTAATATTAAATGCATTTTAGTGCTTCATAGAGGCTGACTTAGTCGTTGGAATCAGTCACATTTGTTTACAAATTCTCGACAATCTTAGTGTATTGTCGGTCACCATAATCCCGATTGTTGGATTTTTCTAGCTGTCATGTTGGCCTGAAAATGTCCTCTAGACGGACCGTAGTGTGCTTCGTTGATTATGTTTTATTTTTCGTGGTTGAGAACACATCATCGTAAGACATCGTCTAACCCAAGTTTGTAAAGAAATATGTTTACTATAGTGTAGGGTGCATCTTTCATCGCTAGGATATTTTTCTTTTTATCAGTACTCATCCCTTCTGGCACTTGGCCTTCCTCTAAGAATTGAGCAATTTCTACTAAGTCAGAAAATACAACTTCAATTGGGAATAAATGTGCATCTGGTAAGTTGTCTTCAATTCTGGTCGGTTCTTCCCCTGTGTCAATTCTATACAAGTGGTTGGGTCCGAGATTTGTTTTTCTTGGTCAAACTATGACTTCAAACTCAAATTCTTGAAATAATAACAACCATCGACAAATTCTTCCATGATGTAATGGGTTATTTACTAAATATTTTAATGCCTGATGGTATGTGTATAACACAAATGGATTAACGAGTAAGTAATGTCTGTATTTTTGAAGTGTGAATACCATTCCAAGTGCTTCTCTTTCCATTTTCGAGCAGTTTCATTCATCTTTATTTAATTTTATACTAATGTATGTGTTTTGATGGTCCATTCCATCATCACCAGGTTGAGTAAATATTGCTCCAATTGTGATTCCGGACGCGTATATATGTACATGAAACTTGATCAACCAATTTGGGAATCATAATATGGGTGCTTCGACTATTTTTTTTAAATGTCGAACGATGCAATGCATTTGTTGGTCCATTCGTATTCCTAATTTTATTTTAGTAGTTCTTCTAATGGATAGGTCATGTCAGAATAATGTCGGATGAATTTTCTATAATACCCCTTATGTCCAAGTAAGGCTCTCATTTGTTTAGGATTTACTAGTGGTTTTAAGTCGAGAAGAATAATTTTAAATTTTTCATAATCGACTTTAATGCCTTCCTTGCATACAACATGCCTCAATAGGATTCCTATTGGGGGTGCAAAGTTACACTTTTTAATATTGAGAGATAATTGGATCCGTTGACATATTTCTAGCATAAGTCTTAGCCATTTACATTGGTTTCTTAGCATAGAATATATTTTCCAATTGTCAAAATATATAGCCATTGTTTTATAGATATATCCCTGAAATTATTTGACGACTATCCTGGAGAAAACTGTTGCGGCGTTTTTCAATCCGAATGAATTTAAATGTGAATGATCCAAATTCACATACAAATGTCATTTTCTTTTAATCTTCTTTAGCGATGGGTACTTGATTATATCCTAAAAATCCGTCTGTAATCAAATAACACTCATGACCTACAACTTCATTAAGAATTTCATCTGCAAAAGGGGTTGAAAATGGGTATGTAAGGGTTACTTTATTAAGTTCTCGAAATTTGACGCAGATTCTTAGACATGTCGGGTCGTGTTTCTTCGGTTGAACTACCATTGGAATTTCCCATTTTGACTGATCAATAGGATAAATGATTCCAGCTGCCAACATGCTATCAATTTCTTTCTTTATTATTTCATTGTATTTGTGCACGAGTTTATATGGTCTTTTCTTTATTGGTTTTGCCTCGGGTTTAATGTCAATTTTCATTTCACCCATTTCTTGAACTAGTCATTTTAGATCTTTATAGCCCCAAGAAAAAAAAATCCTGAAATTATTTTAATAAGTAGACGATTTTTGTTGTTTGTTCTTCATTCCAGTAGTCGCCAATCTTTGCCATTTTAGGCCTATCATCGTTAGATATATCAACTTCTTTTATATTAACTTTTTCATCCATCCATTCTGGTGCCTTACTTTCATTGATATGTTGACTACCTTCTTTGAACTGTGAAAATGGTGGCAGAAAATCTTTTGCTGTCAATCTTTTAGGGTCTTCTTTTTCCAATGTTTCAATTTTGAATATTGTATTAATTGGTTTTGAAGTTTCAGGATGGTCTATTTTCCATTGAAAACTTTTGCCAATTGTGTTTTCCATCTCTAGTCGAAATCTTGTTGATCTCTGCATTTCGGCTGACCGAATATTATGACACATAGCATTATGTCGGTTATGTTGATTTTTTGTTGCTATAGTGTTGTTAGTTGGCTCTAAGAAAGTTTTTATTTGTTTAGATGCTTCGACCAATATCTCATGATGAGACGAGAATTTGAAGTCCTTAAGGAAATTTTCTTCGAGTTAATTCCATGTGAACGTTTCTCCTCTTGCTTCATCCATTTTATACCACTTATTTGGTAGATCATCTAATGTGTTTGGAAATAAGTGAGACCAAACTTGTTCATCTTTATAACCTAACCTTCTCCATTCTTTTTCAAATATATCAATGTGTTTCTCAGATCTTGGCCTTGTGTGAAGATTGGGATGTTTGATTGTGTTATTAATTTCTTTCCTTCTAACCTTTCAACAAAATATGTGGATGTTTTCATCCAGGTTTGTAATCTCGACTAATGTGTGTCCCACCACCGTGCAACTTGTCTTGTAAATGTTTCAACCAAACTCTGGAGTCGACCTTGTTCACCTATAGTTTTAGAAACTTGTTTGACATGAAGTGATGGTGATTCTCGTTCTTTGTATCTAAGTGGTGGTCGGCTTGATGGCTCATTCTTTACTGGTGTCAAAAATGGATATTCTCTAATTTTTCGTTCAAATATTTTAGGGATTGAAGTGTCAAAAAATCATTGTCGGGTTTTATTTTTAGGAATAACTTGAATAGTCCAGCATTCTCACACTTGTAATTCATAATTTTACAGTCCCCAATCATACAATTCTGCATCTCAGTTATATCTGACACTTTTGGAATCACAATGAGTATTGGTAGCACTTGGAATCATGATGAATATTGGTAGCACTTGGACTCCACCCAAGTCTCCCAACTCTCCCTTCAAAGGACAACCATTAGCAAAATCATCATGGTCACAAGGAAAACAATCAATGTGCTTACCTTTGCACATAAGTAACTACTATTGCACCCATGCTACGAAGTTGGAATCCTTCCACTACGAGGAAAAGGTCCTGCATAAGAAGTTATAGAGGAGGTTTTTAGTGTTACAAGATTGGTCAAAATTTTCTAAAAAAAACATCACTACAACCTTCGCCGATGGTACTAAATGTTTTAGCGAAGGTTTTTAGGGAATTTATTATAACTAAAAAATATCAACATATGGAGGATTTAGCGGAGGTTTTAACATCGATGTGCTTTAATGATACAAGTGCACATATGCACTTATAACAAAGTTGCACCGGTGGGATTATACCAATGAGAAGCATCAATGTTCTTATATCAATGAGAAGCACCAATATTCTTAGCTACCAAAGATGCACTTGTATGTTTATACCAATGAGGAGCATCAATGTGCTTATACCAATGATGCACCGGTACACTTATACCAAAGATGCACTAGTGCACCTTCACTAAAGAGGAGCACCGATGTTTTTTATCCAAAATCACACTATTGCACATTGGTCATGGAGCACCAGTGCACCTACAGTAAAGATGCATAGATGCACTTATACCAAAGATGGGCACTAATGCACCTTAACCAACAATGAGCATTGGTGCGCCCATACCAAAGAAGAGCATCGATGACAACAAACAATTTGTTGTGTACATAAACCTTGTGAACATGCAAATACAGGGAGGTGATTTAATAAATACATGATTATTAAAATGTAGTCATATAATAACTTTGATTTTGAATATTCCAAGTATAAGTTTTTACCCTTGTTTATTAATAAATTTCTTATTTAAAATTTTAAAAAGAATTGCTTGCCTAATATTAAACAAAATTTATAATTTTTATGGTTTGAAATATACTTTTATAGTTAAAAGCATATGAAATAAGACATTAACAATAAACATAAAAATAATATTATAAAAGTGTATACTAATTAATATTGAATTGTTGAGCATTACAATTTATAGTCATGGAGCACTAGTGTGCGTACAATAAAGAAGCTATGATGCCAAATATGAGACTTTGTGCACCTAAACCAACAATGAGCATCATTGTTGTTAGCACATATTTTGTTATGAATGGATTGGAAGAGGTTTAATGGAAGGAGATACGGTCTGGTTCAAATTTTGTTTTTAATGTGACTAAGGGTTAACAAGTAAGGTAAAATTTAAAATTTGATCTCTTTCCAATTATGGATTAGCTTCTCTAAAGCCCTTTGTCCTTGTATCATCCTTGCACTTAGACTTTAAAAATTTCGCCAGCTATGTCAAGTTCCCATCACCTTAATCTCTCATTTGACTATTTTTTTCCAAAATAACCATGTCCTCCATGAGTTAAGATTTATCTCATTATTCCTTTCATTATTAAGCCTAAGCCTATATACCTTATCCACAAAGTCATATTATAAAACTCATAAGCCCATGTCCTTTGTCAAAAATTAAAAAAGCTATAGTTATTAATATAAATGTTTTATATTAAAATATTTATATTAATATTTAAAACCCAAAATTAATTCACATTATGATTTAGTCTTAGCGGAAATCTTGAAAAATATCATATTCAATTTTGGAAGGGACTAAAGTTTGGATGAGTGGCCACCATTTATTCCCCCGACTCAACTAGCTTGAGGAGTAATTTTTTGAAGTGGTAACGAAATTTTAACCACTTACCACGTGTAAATTCCTCATGCATTCCGCTATAAAAAAGTCGTAAGAATAAACCACTCCTTTTAAGTTCTGAAACCACTCTCTGTAAGTTTTGAAATACCAAAACATTAAATAAAATTATCTTTTCGCTAATGTTTAAAATCTTATATTATAAACTTGATCCCTCCCGAATGCACTTGCTCCAAATTCAAAACAAGACATGGTATTCATAACGAGTGGGTGGTTTTCATAAGGAAATGAAAATTGTTTATGAATTTTCTTTTATTTCAGGAAATTGTTTTTGAATTTCATTTTATGAAGTTCATAAACAATTAAATTCAAAATACAAGATCTGGGACAATGAATGGTTTTGAGAAATTATTTTTGAACTTTATTTATGAAATTCATAAATAAATGCAAAGTGAATTGAGAAATATTACAAGACATGGTTTTTAATGGAAGATGTGGTTTTCAAAAACGAAGGCCATAATTGATTTTAATGGATATTTTTTATTCCCAAATATTTGAAAATGGGTTTTTAAAAAATGGATATGGGAAAATTTGGAAGTTGATTTGGGAAATATTTTGTTCCTAAATATCTATGAGGTGGATATAGAAATCAGATTTGATTCAAGGTAATATTTTCAGATTTGGATACCTAACAATAGAGGTTAAATTTTTTTTCCAAATTGTTTCCAGATTTAAAGCGAGACAATAGAGGACATCTGCCAAATGATCATTCCAAATCTAAAGAATTTGATTCCAACAACTTGAGATACTTAGCAGCCTTTTCCATATTTCTTGCAATCTAGTTCTATTTTTAGTATGTAGATTGGATTTGTATCCTAGATTATAGGACCAGTTTGTTAAGGTAGAGGTCTATATAGTTTATGATTTGTAATGCAATTGGAGTAGAAACCCAAGAGAGTGAGAAGCATTTTGTAACCGAGCATTTGCAAGCTTAATAAAATTTTGCATAGCCAAGCAAAGATTTTTCAGAACATAGATTCTTGCGTTATGGTTTTGCAGTCTGTATTTCCTTTTCTCCTGTTAATGTTTTTCCTGATATCTTTTCCATTGTGTTATCTTTTCATGCTCGAATAAGTTTGCATTGGATCAAAATTCATATTCATATGTTCTGGTTCATAAGATTAAAGCATTTAGAAGCAAATTTGCTCTAAAGTTAATATTGGATTCACTTTTATAGGTGCCCATATTAATGGACTGTTCATCTTTCCTCTTTTACCACCAGAAAATCAAGAACTTGACTGTGAAAGAATAGCTATCCTACCACTGTGAATAAATCTTGTTGCAAAAGCCCTATTTATCTTTAACAACTTATGATTTTGACTCCATGCCCAATGGTATCCTCTTGCTTCAGCCATTTTTATTATCAATCTCAGTTTATGTAAAATTATCTTTGGCCATTGTATATCTTTGTTTAGAGAGCCCTCTCTGGTAGGAAAAAAGCTAACTTTGCTCTTGAAGGTTGGTTTGAAAGCTTACCTTGGAACTATCCTTCCACAACCAAAGGATAAATTATGAGTAAACATCTTGGCGCCTTTTTCGGGGAACTAAAGTTGAATCTTCCTAGGGAGAAATGACAAAGAATAGATCTGATTTCTGAAGGTGGACAGAGGCCAGGCACAAGAAGGTTGTACATCATTTACTAGACGAATCCAGTGTTAGTAGGATCCAGAAATCAAAGTTTCATCGACGAATCCATTGTCTCAAGATGCATTTTCAATTAGCAAGGTATGCTCCTATGAATCATTTACATATTCTAGGTTTTCCAAATCGAATGCCTTGTATAGATTGGAAAACATATATGCCAAAATTCAAAGATGAAGAAGGTGATGATGTTGCTTTACATTTGATTAAGTTTCATATGCATTCAAAGAAACTAAAGATTGAATGGAATGAAGATTGCTTGATGAAGATGTTCATGGCTACTTTGGAAGAAAAGTCAACATCATGGTATGAAAAGTTACTAGTTTCTAGCTTGTATTCCCTGGAATATTTTCATTCAGCATTCTATGAAAATTATAAGGAAAGTTACCCATCTTTATCACTGTTTGAAAACTATTGTTATGGAAATTTTGAAAATTGTATTCAAGACATGGAAAATGATTATGGTGAAGAAGAATTAATGGATGAAGAAATCAAAGAGTTTTATGAAGATGATTTTCAACATCAAGAAGAAATGTTAGAGGGTAGCTACCATAATATTCAAGAAATTTTGCAGCATGCAATAATTTCTCCCTTCATTGTAAATGAATAAAATCAAGACCTTAGTGATCATATTTCTATTCCTTCCTTCGAAACTGATGTGGTGATTCAACAATCTTTAGAAATTTCAATAGACCCAAAGAAAGATCAAGATAGACCATCAAAATTTTCCTCAACCCTTTCATTTCTTTGTTCCAAGAAGAATATTATCAAATTCAAAGTTCTAAAATTGTGTGTGGAAACTCAAAATAGTGAGATCACTTTAAAAGAAGATATATCCTTTACAAGTGACACTTACGAATTAAAGTTTGAGGGAAATTTTGAAAATCAAATGGTGTTCAATCCATATGAAGATGAAGGTGTTATTTATGAAAGCAGTGAGCCAATTAATGGAAATCATGTTCCATCAGTTGAGTTTGATGAAAATTTGCAGCAACCTTGCTAGTCTTTATGTGATAAAGATCACGAGGATAATCATTCATATGTTTCTTCAGACTTTTCATTTTCTGAGTTTTTGTTTCAAGAACAAACTTGTGAAAATCAAAATGAGGTTCTTGTTGAATTACATAGAAAAATATTTCTGGATATTCATCATGCGCATGAGTTGGATGTTGTTGTTCAAGAACAAACAAATTGTTTTTATGATGTAGATGATGTGAATGATAAGAAAAAAACAGATTGTTATTTATTTTGAAAGTGATCTTGAAATTGAAGGTGTAAAACAAGAACAAACAACAATGAATGATGAAACTTGTCTTTTTCCATTTTCTCACCAACAAGTAAATGTTCATGTTCTCAAGGATCCTTTTGTAAGTGTGTGGAATCATCTGTAGAAATGGATTTTATTGTGTTCATAAACCATGGAAATATTTTCAAATGTTGTGTTGAGTTGCTAACTTTCAGGTTTTTCATTATGCTTGAGGAAAGTAAAAGCATAAATCAGTCAAGTGGCCATTTGCTTGATTGGATGCATTGGATCTCTGTTGTCACATGATTTTGCAGTTGTTTCGGCATGTTAGAGTAGGAGTGTGTGCAATAAGATTGAATATCAAGCATCCTTTTCAGTTTGGTTTACAATTTTAGTTTGATTTTAGTAGTGAGAAGTTTGGTTTTATTTTGAATTCCCAACTTGTACAAAGGATGCAATAGTTTTGGTTTGGTTTTTAGCAGTTGATTTTTGGTACAAATTTTAGCTTTCATTTTGGGTTTTGGTAAGGTTGCAAATTTTGATGAGTTTGGAATAGGTTGCAGATTAAGGTTTTGAAACAATTCAATGGATTAGGCACTTGGTCTACGAGTTCTTTGCTACCTCACAGGGAGGATAGCATCCCCAATTGGAGCCAGTTGTTAGCACCGATTTTGTTTTGAATGGATTGGAAGAGGTTTAAGGGAAGGAGATAAGTTCTGGTTCAAATTTTGTTTTTAATGTGACCAAGGGTTAACAAGTAAGGTAAACTTTAAAATTTGATATCTTTCCAATTATGCATTAGCTTCTACAAATCCCTTTGTCCTTGTATCATCCTTGCACTTAGACTTTAAAAATTTCGCCATTTATGTTAAGCTCCCATCACCTTAATCTTTCATTTGACTAAATTTTTCCAAAATAGTCATGTCCTCCCTAAGTTAAGATTTATCTCATTATTCCTTTCATTATTAAGCCTAAGCCCACATACCCTATCCACAAAGTCATATTATAAGCCTCATATGCCCAAGTCCTTTGTAAAAAATTAAAAAAGGTTTATAGATATTAATATAAATGTTTTATATTAAAATATTTATATTAATATTTAAAACCCAAAATTAATTCACATTATGATTTAGGCTTGGCACAAATATAGAAAAACATCATATTAAATTTTGGAAGGGACTAAAGTTTGGATGAGTGGCCACCATTTATTCTGCTGACTCAACTACCTTGAGGGGTAATTTTTAGAAGTGGCAGCGAAATTTTAACCACTTACCATTTGTAAATTTCACATGCATTCCGCTATAAAAACGGTAAGAATAAACCGCTCCCTTCAAGTTCCGAAACCACTCTCCGTAAGTTTTGAAATACCAAAACATTAAATAAAATTATATTTTGCCTGATGTTTAAAATCTTATGTTATAAACTTGATCCCTCTCGAATGCACTTGCTCGAAATCCAAAACATGACATCGTATTCATAACCAGTGGGTGGTTTTTACAAGGAATTGAAAATTGTTTATGAATTTTCATTTACTTTGAGAAATTGTTTTTGAATTTCATTTTATGAAGTTCATAAACAATTAAACTCAATGTACAAGATCTCGACAATGAATGGTTTTGAGAAATCGTTTTTGAATTTCATTTATGAAATTCATAAATAAATGCAAAGTGAATGGAGAAATATTACAAGACATGGTTTTTAATGGAAGATGTGGTTTTCAAAAACCAAGGCCATAATTGATTTTAATGGATATTTTTAAATTCCAAATATTTGAAAATGGATTTTTCAAAAATGGATGTGGGAAAATTTGGAAATTGATTTGGGAAATATTTTGTTCCCAAATATTTATGAGGTGGATATAGAAAATTAGATTTGCTTCAAGGTAATATTTTTCAGAATTGGATACCTAGCAACAAAGATTAAAGATTATTTCCAGATTCTTTCTAGATTTATAGGCAGACAATAGAGGACATCTGTCAAATGATGATTCCAAATACAATGAATTTGATTCCAACTACTCCAACAACTTGAGATACTTGGCAACCTTTTCCAGATTTATTTCAACCTAGTTCTATGTTTAATATGTAGATTGGATTTATATCCTAGAAGATAGGAACTGTTTTTTAAGGTAGTGGTCTATATACTTTATGATTTGTAATGTGATTGGGGTTGAAACCTATGAGAGTGAGAAGCATTTTGTAATTGAGCATTTCCAAGCTTAATTTTTTTTTGCAAATCCAAGCAAAGATTTTTCAGAACAAAGATTCTCGTGTTATGGTTTTACAGTCTGTATTTCCTTTTGTCTTGTGAATGTTTTTCCTACTATCTTTTCCATTGTGTTATCTCTTCATGCTTTAATAAGTTTGTATGGGATCATAATTCATATTCATATGTCTAGTTCATAGGATTCAAGTATTCACAAGCAAATTTCCTCTAAAGTTAATATTGGATTCATCTTTATTGGTTCCCATATTAATGGACTGTTCATCTTTCCTCTTTTACCACCTGAAAATCAAGAACTTGACAATGAAAGAATAGCTATCTTGCCAATGTGAAGAAATCTTGTTGCAAAAGCCCTGTTTATCTTTAACAACTTATGATTTTGACTCCATACCGAATGGTATCCTCTTGTTTCAACCATTTTCATTATCGATCTCAGTTTATGTAAAAATATCTCTTGCCATTGTATCTATTTGTTGAGAGAGCCCTCTCTGGTAGGAAGGAAGCCAACTTTCCTCCTAAAGGTTGTTTCGAAATGTTACATTAGAACTATCCTTCCACAACCAAAAGATAAATTCTGAGTGATAACAACTGCCATACAAAAGAGGAGCAAAAATGACAAAAAACAATAGGTCGTGTACAAAAACCTTGTTTACGTGCAAATAAAGGGAGGTGATTTAATAAATACAAGATTATTAAAATGTAGTGATATAATTACTTTGATTTTGAATATTTCAAGATTGAGTTATTACCCTTGTTTATTAATGGATCTCTTATGTACAATTTAAAAATGAAATACTTGTCAAATATTAAACAAAATTATAATTTTGATTGTTTGAAATAAAACATTATAGTTAAAAGTATATGAAATAAGACGCTGCCCTGTATCTATTGTTTCTTCTCTCCCCGTGACAGTTTGCCTTTGTTTTGTGCCGTGATCTCTTGATGGAAGTTGCTGGATTAGGTTGATAATAACCTGTGACGGTGGCTGGCTGCTGGGGTTTTCTGTTGATTGCGGGTTTCATTGACTGCAACAGTTTTCTATCCTTGGATATGGAGGATTTGGATGAGTTAGACTATTCTAGTGACAGGTTGGAGAGTTCTGACATTTGGGAGGTGCCAGGTGGAGGGCTGATGGAGCAGTTGGTGGATATCCCAAGATTGGGCCAGGAAGTTGTGGGATCGGCAAGTTATGTGCCCTTGGGGTTGGAAGCCGTTACTTCCCCGTCTGATTTCCTTGTTTTCTCGCCGGAGCTTTTAACGGCTATTTCACAGGCGGAGTCTTTTACTCAGCGGTCGGATGCTTGGTTGGGGTCTTCGAGTTGGAGGGAAGCAGGAACTTTCTTCTCCCAGAATTTAGGGTTTTCGGTAGCAGTTACTCAGGAAGGGTTCGAGGTTGTGAAGGGTAACGTTCAGGGGACAACTGCTGGGGAGGATGGTCAGGTTTTGCAGGGTAAGGTTTCAAGCAAAGAAACATCGGATGAGGAGTGGAGGGTGCCGTTGGATGTAGCAGAACAGAGAGGATTTGGGTCTCCGAGAAGGGATCTCTTTGGTGGATGTTCAAGGGATTCAGGAGAATTTATTGGGAGGCAAGCTGTGGACAGTGGAGCATCAAAGAAGCGAAGAAAGAATTGGATAAAAAAGAAGCTGGTCCGAAACTATGCAGTCGGTGAAGATTTAGCCTAGGACAACGTGCTGAAGATGGCGAAGTGTACTTTGGTTGGGAGGGTCTTCGAAAGAAATTTTGCGAAAAAAACTGTTATGGATTGGGCTGCGGCGTCATGGGGATCATAGTGTGGCTACGTACCGGAGGTGGAGATGTTAAATAGAGGCTAGTTTGCGGTCATTTTGGAGAAGGAGGAGGATTTAAGATGGATACAGAACAAAAGTTGGCATATTGACCATTCTCCCGTTCTTCTGAAACCATGGAGTCCTTTGTTTGATGCCAACAAAGAAAGGGTGGATGTCTTACCTATCTGGGTGAGAATGCCAGCACTTCCTTTACATTTTTGGGATTTGTATCACTTCAGACGGATAGGTGATATTCTTGGGACATTCCTGGAGGCGGATCTCTCATTCCTAGAAACAAAGGAGAAGAAGGTCGCTAGGATTTTGGTAAACATAAACCTCAGGGAGGGTCTGGCAAAATCAATAAATTTGGAATGGGGCCCGGTGATCATCCCTCAATTACTGGATTACAAGAATGTTCCTTTCCGCTGTAGACGATGTCATGTATATGGGCATCCGGCTTCGGCATGCACTCTGCCGGGGCGATCCTTGATCGGTAGTAGACAGAAAGGTCCTGGGGCTGCGCGTAAGGGACCTTTGGAGAAGTCTGTGGTTTCCTCTAGTTCGGCCCAGACCTCTGCGGATGAATTGAGCAGCGATCCGTCCTCTGAAGAGCTGCATTTTCCTGAAGCATTGCTGGACGAAGGGACTAAAGAAACGATGGTGCAGGACACAATTCCGGTAAATGGGTTTGCTTCAGGGGATATTTCTGGTCCTGGTACACCCTCTTTTCCCCTCCTGTCAAATGTTAATTTGTTTTTGAATAATGTTTCCTTCCTTGGTTTCGATTGGATAGAAGGTCTGAGGAAGCTTTCCCTTTCGGGTTAGAATGGAACTCCTTTGCCTCTCCCTGTTCACCATGTCTATGCTGATACTGTCCCGGGGATGGGTTCACAATCTGCTATTGCTTCTACTGATTTCAAGCCAGACCGTCTGCCTGCTATGGATGAACCCTCCTCTGTTGTTTTGGAACCAGACCCTGTTTCTCTTCCTGAAGAGTCCTGCCCCTCCCCACCAGACTCCACGGACTCAGGTTATTTTTTAAGATCTTGTCAAAAGCTTTCTTCTGGGTTGGGAAAAAATCCTTCGCCTGTGAGAAGAGGTCGGGGCAGAAAGACAAATCTCTTTAAGGCTCAGTCCAGAGCTAGGGAGGATCTCTTGGGAGGAAAACAAATTTCGACTGAAAAGGCCCTTAGAGCGGAGAAGGCCAAGAAGAAAGGTCGTTTATGAAGATCCTGTCATTTAACTGTTGGGGGCTGGTTGGGCCTGGCAAGAAATCAGCCTTCATCAAGGTGCTTACTCTTGAACGCCTGGATGTGATTTTGCTACAAGAGACTTTAGGAGTAGGAGAAGTGATCCGGGAGAGACTGGAAAGTTGGATTCCAGGGTGGTCTTTTGTGACTGTGGATGCAAGAGGTCGCTCTGGGGGCTTGGCGGTGGGTCGGAAAAATAGTTGTGTTAAGATGATTAATGCCTGGGGCACAGAGGCCGTGTTGGGTATTGAGGTTTTTGCTGAAGAATTGGGGATTTCCCTCACTGTGGTTAATGTCTATGGGCCTTACCTTAATAGAGCTCCTTTCTGGGACTCTCTTTTACAAAACCCTTTGGTGAATGGAGACACGGTTGTGCTGGGTGGAGATTTAAATTTCTCGCTGGGGCACAATGAGGTTTGGGGGCCTCATGCCCAGGTGGATTCTTTGGCGGGTTTTTTTGTTCAGAAACTGACGGAGAAGGGTTTGCTGGACATCGAGCCTATCAAATTAAAACCGACCTGGAGAAACAACTGGAGTGGGGATGCTAGGGTGGCGAAACGAATAGATCGTTTTTTGGCAGCAGAGCAGTTGGTGGATAGATTATTTCTGGTAAGACAATGGGTGGGAAGTGGGGGTTTATCAGACCATTTTCCTATTTTCTTTGAAATCAAGAAGGGGCCTATCAATCCTCCGAGCCCTTTAAAATTCAATAAGTCTTGGCTTCAGGACGAGACCTTCAAAACTCTCTTCCTCTCTCACTGGAACCCTATTGAAGGGGATAATGATAGATCGGCTGCCATCCAGTTTGCAGACAATATCAAAAGACTTAAAGTGCTAATCAAGGAGTGGGCAGTTGCAAAGAGAAATAGAGACGATGCCGAGCTGAAGAATGTAGAAGCAGAACTATTGTTGATCTATGAAGGAGAAGGAGGTGGGTTTACATATTTAGAATCCAAGGAGGCATTGACAAGGTTGGAGGGCAGACGTAATACCCTTCTGATAGAAAAGGAGGAAGCTTGGAAACTCAAAAGCAGGGCTATCTGGTTGGAGTGTGGGCATGATAACACCAAATTTTTTCATGCCTACGCTAGAGGAAGGAAGGTGGCAAATACTATTTGGAGTCTACAGGATGAGGAGGGTACTCATGTATCTTTTGAAGAGAAGGCCAGATGCGGGGTCAACCACATTCAGCAGTTGTTCAAAGCACCTCCACAGGCATCCATCGAAGAGGTAATTAGACTGTCACAGATGTTTCGTCGTTTTGTGGACGAGGAGGACAATAGGGATCTCATGAAGGAATTAACGGAAGAAGAACTCAAGCAAGTACTGGGAAGTTTTCAGAAAGATAAAAGCCCAGGGCCAGATGGATGGACGATTGATTTTTTCTTGGATCTCTTTGATATACTGGGGAGGGATCTCTTGCAGGTGATAGAAGATTCAAGGTTGGCTGGTTGGATTCCGGCTAGTTTCAACTCTACTTTCATTGCTCTCATCCCAAAGTCTGATAATGCAACCTCTCTCAATGACTTCAGGCCGATCTCCCTGTGTAACTGTGTCTATAAGATTATTTCAAAATTAATTTCCCTAAGATTGAAAACAATCCTTTCAGCTCATGTCTCAGCCGAACAATTTGGCTTCCTGGAAGGGCGTCAAATCCATGAGGCAATTAGGGTATCGCAGGAAGGTCTTCATAGTTTAAAAACCAGAAGGCTGAAGGGGGCTATTCTTAAAATTGATCTCTCCAAGGCATATGACAGAGTTAGTTGCCTTTATTTGAGGTTGCTCCTAACCCATCTTGGTTTCAGTATCAATTTTATTCAATGGATTATGTCTTGTATAACTACTGTCTCTTTTTCGGTGCTGATCAATGGAGCGGCCTCTCCCTTTTTTCATGCGGAAAGAGGATTAAGACAAGGGTGCCCCTTGTCTCCACTCCTTTTCCTTCTTGTTGCTGAAGGACTTAGCAGGGCTATAAGAGCAGCTAGAGCAGAAGGACGATTCTCCGGGATACAACTAGCTCCAAATTTAAATATTACACATTTGCTCTTTGTGGATGATGTTCTGATCTTTTGCTTTGGCGCTAGAAGAGAGACTTGAACTTTGCAGGAGATTTTTGAACTCTTCTCAAAGGCTACAGGTATGGAGATTAATTATGGAAAATCTTCATTGACTACCCACTTGTTAAGACCGGAAGAGGAGGCTGAGCTTACGAGGATCTTTCCCTTTCCCACAGTTGGATTGGATGAAGGGCTCAAATACCTTGGTTTCTCTCTGAAAGCAAACTTATATCGGAAACAGGACTGGTTCTGGCTGGTTGGGAAGGTTGAAAAATGATTAAAGGTCTGGAGTCACAAGTGGCTGTCCCGTGCAGGAAGATTAGTATTGGTTAAAGCTGTGCTGGAGGCAATTCTGATATATTGGATGGCCCTTTCCTGGATACCGAATGGGATTCTTGAGAGGACTAGGAGGATCTGCTTAAGATTTCTATGGAGTAGAAAAAAGGAAGACCAGACTACTCCTTGGGTTAATTGGAAAATGATTGCAGTCCCAAAAGGATTAGGAGGATGGGGGCTAAAGGACATCTTCTTATTCTCAAAAACCTTGGCTGCTAAGGGAGGTTGGAGGTTGGTGAAGTCCAGCAGTTTGTGGACGCGGGTGATAAAACAGAAATATCTCCCTGGGGAGAGTCTTTTAGACTGGATCAGAAATCCCAGGAAAACACATTAAGGGGGATCGGTGATTTGGAAAGCGATTGTTAAATCTTTCAATGTGATCGAAAACAATCTCGCATGGGATGTTGGAAATAGAGAAAGTGTTCTGATTGGTAGGGATCCCTGGCTGGGCAGCACACATCAGCATCTTCTTCCTCTTGATGTTATTGAGGCTCTCGGTCATGTAGGGATCACCACACTAAATCATCTTGTTGTTCCAAGGCCAGCTGAACCGTGGACACAATTATGGAGAAGGGCCAATTCCTTAGGGCTGGGGGAACGAGAGACTGGATATATGGAGAATTATATAAGGGAACTGGATAGGGCCCATATTATACTTTCAAAACATGAGGATTTCCTGGTGTGGGATGCTAATCCAGGGGGTGCTTACACCCTAAGGCTGGGTATTTATTCCTAAGCGCGGGGGTGGAACAAATGGAAGAAGTCTGGTGGTGGAGACCCTTGTGGAAGCTTAAGTGTCCAGCTAAAACTAAGCTGTTTATGTGGTGTGTATTAAATAACAAGGTACCTACCTGGGACGTGCTACAGAAGCGAACTTTTCAAGGGCCGGGCTGGTGTGTGATGTGTAAAAGGGAGATGGAAACCACATATCAGCTGTTTTATACATGTTGTTTCTCATCTGAAGTCTGGAGGGAAGTTTCCACGTTGGTTGGTTTCAATTGTCAGTGGGAAGGGGACTCTATTGGGGCTGCCTGGGACTCTTGGTGGAGGAGGACACCACAAAAACAATATAAAATACTACCTCTGTTGGTCATCTGGGGGATATGGCTAGCACGAAATAAGGCAATTTTCAAGGATATATCTAGTACCCCGGCTATCACAGGGGCTTTGGCTGTGGGGTTCTACAACTCTTTTCCTGTTCACATAAGGGCTGCAAGAGAATGAAGGCATTTAGAAGTGGATTTAGACAGAACCAAGCCGTGGGATTTTTACGATGGGGCAGCACAAAATAATCTGTGTGGAGGAGGCGCAGTTCTTCACTTATTTGAGTCCCATTTCTTCGTTTTGTCTATGGGACTTGGGGGGGGCACAAATAATTTCGCTGAGTTAATGAGCCTTAAATTACTTCTGATGTTTGCATTAGAAAAAGGTTGCACTGAACTAAATTTCCTGGGAGACTCAATGAATGTTACAAACTGGATCAATCAGACACAAGAATGCAG
This sequence comes from Pseudotsuga menziesii, assembly GCA_001517045.1. Classification (NCBI taxonomy): domain Eukaryota; kingdom Viridiplantae; phylum Streptophyta; class Pinopsida; order Pinales; family Pinaceae; genus Pseudotsuga; species Pseudotsuga menziesii. The sequence continues at coordinate 144,434 of LPNX010275264.1, read as the reverse complement.
GCACTTGAGACTAGCACATATTATTTACTCTATCCGGCAGCTTCTACGGCGTCTTGACTTTTTTACATGCAGGCATGTGTACAGGGAAAACAACAAGGAAGCGGACAAAGCTTCCAAGGATGGGCTCCGGCTGGCAGAAGGTTTATGGACGGTGAAAGAAACAAATAATGGCAGAATGCAGGCCTTTTACCACAGGCCGTTCATAAAACTCTTTTGAATAGCGACAGGCTTTTATTGATCTTATTGAGGCAGTATGCGTTCTCTATTATGTTTTTAGAACATTAAACATCATCTTAGCAGTGGTAAGGAGCTATGGTTTCGACCATATTTATGTTGGAATGCATCTTCGTATGCACATAATGTTTTATACATAGAAGGCAGTGCTGTAGCACGAACAATAAATGTTATATCAGACTTCTTTTTTGTTTTGTTGATATATGATCAGAACTATGAACCGATCATAAAAATGTTGAAAAAGCATCTGCGTATGCTCTTTTAGAATTTTCTAACAGAAGACTTTACAGTCTCTCGAATGGAACCAGTTTTTTGGTGGACCAGAATTCACGCTTTAGTGAATATTCAGAATGTAATTTTGATCTCGAAAGATGAATGAAATTACGCTTTTTTTTCTTGGAAAAAAAAGACATTATCAATAAAAATAAAAATAATATTATGAAAATGGACAATAATCAATAATGAAATGTAAGCATTACAATTTATAATAATGGTGATGAAACCACGCATACAAAACCATAGTGAGTGTCAAACCACTCCATTTACCACTTACAGAGTGGATCTCTTGTAATTACAAAACCACTCAATCGTTACAAGAAAATTGTTTGATGAAAACTCTCTAAAACCACTCATCCACTAGAGATAATATGCCTGACATGGAGAATCGGTGCTCTTAGACAAAAGAAGAGCACTAGTGTTCCCACACCTTAAAATAGGACCATCAGTGAACTTATACCAAAAGAGCACTGGTGTCGTTTACCAAAGAGTAGCACCAGTGTGCTTTCACCAAAGAGAAGCATTGGTGTACCTTAACCAAAGAGTAGCACGGGTGTGCCTTCACCAAAGAGAAGCATCATCGCACTCACATAAAATAGAAGCACTGTGAATAAAAAATAGAATATTGTAAACAAAAAATAGTTTTATGTGCATACATAAACCTTGTTAACCTGCAACTAAGAGGAGGTGAAAACCTTTATGGATATGCACCCATGCTGCACAAAAATATCATTTTCTTTTATAAACTTGCTCCTCATTTGCTATCCATATATTTTGAAGAAAAATATTAAAATAAATATACCATTAACCTACAAAATAAATGAAAAATCCTCAAACCAATAAAAACAAACAACAAAACCAAATAAGAAATTAGGAACAATAGTGAGAAATGCAAAATAATAGAAATAAAATAGATAATCGAAAGAAATAAAACAGTGTAGAGGAAAAAAATGGTTGCTTGGCCACAATACTATTCCTCTTTCGCTTGTTTCTTTTAGAGCCATGTGAAATGAATAAATGAAACATACCCTCTTTCTTCTCCTCTTTCTAAGACGTTTTTACTACTTCTTTCAAAAGTGAAAAAACCCTGCTTCTTTCAATGAGCATGGAAAACCATATATTTTGATGTAAAACCCTGAAAGAAAACCATCATTAACCTGCAAAATAGAGGAAAAACCCTCAAACCAACCAAAATAAACAACAATGAGAAATGCAAAGTAATATGATAAAACAAATAACATGAAGAAATGAAACAATGAAGAGGCAAAAAATTGGTTCTTTGGCTACAATACTCTTTCTCTTCATCTTCCTCTTCTCTCTGGTAAAACCATGTGAAATGAAGAAAGGAAACAATCCCTAGTTTTTTCCTCTTTTTAAGAAATGTTTCCTGCATCTTTAAAATGTTTAAAAATTCATGCTTTTTTCAATAAGTTAAAAAAAAGACTTATTGTTTAGTGCTTTTGTTTATTAGAAGTATGGGTGCGCCTATATTGTAAAAGAAGCACCGGTGCGCCTTCACCAAAGAGCATTACTAACATCGGTGCACCTTGATCAAAGAGGAGCATCGACACTGGTGTGCCTTAACCTAGGAGGAGCACTATGCACCATTTCAAAAGTGGAGCATCGATGTTTTTTTGCCAAAAGAATATTGGTGCACATGGGTCATGGAGCACTAGTGCGCCCACACCTTAAAAAGAGCATTGGTGTGCCTTCACCAAAGAGGAGTATCTACACTAGCGCACCTTCACTAATGATGAGTATCGAGTCCGGTTGATCTCTCAATAATCGAATTAGACTATCATGTTTATTAGTAAATAGGAATAATATTTTTGATGATGCATATTGCAATGATGTCTTGGCCTTAAATATGGCTTGGACATTCATGATGAAAAGACGCCTCCTTTCATAATGACTTAATTAACCTAATTATTAATTATTTAATTATTTAACTCTTATCTTATTAATGTTTGTTACATTGCCACTCCCTTTAAGGGAGCTTTGTCCTCAAAGCTCGAGTATTTTCTAATATCAGATTTTATTCTGGCTCTATGTCGCACTGATGACTTGAGAGGTGCGATTTTGATTACGACCATTGCCTCATTTTGATTATTATGTCTTGGTATTTGCAATAAGTATGAACTTGGTGAAGTTTTGTTTACGCTTTTTCTACTTGTGTGATTGCTTCTTTTAATTATGTTTGTCGTCAATTGAACATGCTCAACATACATTACGACCTTAACTATTTTCGTGTTATTATCCCCAACACGTTTTGTGTCAGTTCCCTTGAACGATTTGTCTGTGCTTATAATGCTCATAAGAACATCGATCTTTCTTGTGTTTGATAGATATTATAGTTGCTTCCCTTGATGTTCTTTATAGTCGTCTTTGTGATGATATCTATCCTTCGTGTGTTTGTGATTGTGACATTTTTGTCACAACATTGATCATCTTTATTGTTAGCAACATTGGCTTGTCTCTTATCACAATCTTGGGCAGGATCATCCTTCTCCTTGTCAATTATTTCGTTGTCAATTCCCTTATTACTAGGGTATGTTATATCTTTGTATTGCATGTTATATTGATTGATGCCATTACTCTCATTGCGGATGACATACTGGCCTACTCTATCTTCCTTTTTTTCATCAACTTGGGTGGCTTATTCTACGTGATTTTCACCTCCACCTACATTTACTTTAAATGTTTCGTCCATAGTTTTCTTTATTTCATCTATGTCCTTAAGGATTTCCTCAAGGAGATCTATGAATTCATCACTCCTACTATAAGATGCCATGGATGTTTGTAGAAGGCTATTTTGGCCTTTTAAGCTGAAATTTTGAATAATAATATATTAATTAATTAATATTATTATTTTTCATAAACTATAGAATATTTGTATATAGTTTTTATTTTTTATTTTTATTTTTTTAAACAAATATTATAATATTAAATATAATATTTGATTTAAAAATATATATATTACAGTATTATCTTTTATTATATTATATTATAATATAATATATTGTTTTGTTTTTTATGTTTTGGTTGCAGGTCGTGGAGTTAGAGGGAGTGATGACGTGTGATGGGAGGTTGGCTGCGGTTGGGGCGAGCACCGAGGGGAGGAGGCGAGCACCGAGGGGAGGAGGCGAGAAGATGGAGCAGCGTGGAGAGGGAGGTGGCGTGGAGTAGGGACGTGGGAGGAGCGTGGAGTGGGAGGCTATGGCAGCGCGCGGGGGTGGAGAGGAGGTGGAAGAGAATGGCAACAGCGAGGCGGCGTGGAGTATGGGCAGAGGAGCGGGGGATGGGATAAGGACAGATGGGGGTGGAATGCGAGGGTAGGAAGAGGAGGGCCGAGGAGGGGAGGGACAAGCTGATGAATGAGGGATGAGACGATGACGGGAGGGCCGAGTGAAGTGAGGCGCAACAGAATGGTGGTGAGGGAGACGTAGCATTGAAGTGGCGAGAGATGGGATGGTGCAGGGGAGATGTAGTAGAGAAGGATGCGTCGTGGAGGGAGATGGAATGGCGCGAGGGGGGAAAGACGAGGACGCTGTGGAGTAGCGCTTCGAAAAAAAATGAAAAAAAATGTGAACGATGGGGGATGCGTGGAAGATTGAAGGAGGTATGCTGAAATGGAGCAGCTGAAGTATCAAAAATTGATGAGTCGAGTCCTAGCTCAACTAGGGTTTGATGAGCCGAGTCCGAGCTGAAAGTGCAAGAGTGAATCCGCTCTGATACCAAATGGAGCAACCAAGTTCGGTTGATCTCTCAATAATCGAATCCAACTATCATGTTTAATAGTAAATAGGAATAATATTTTTGATGATGCATATTACAATGATGTCTTGGCCTTAAATATGACTTGGACATTCATGATGAGGAGATGCCTCCTTTCATAATGACTTAATTAACCTAACTATTAATTGTTTAATTATTTAACTATTATCTTATTAATGTTTGTTACACTTAACCTAGGAGGAGCACTATGAACCATTTCAAAAGTGGAGCACCGATGTTTTTTTTGACAAAAGAATATTGGTGCACATGGGTCATGGAGGACTAGTGCGCCCACACCTTAAAAAGAGCATTGGTGTGCCTTCACCAAAGAGGAGCATATACACTAGCACACCTTCACTAATGATGAGCATCGATAATGGTGTACCTTATCCAAAGAGAAGCATCGGTGCACCATTTCAAAAGTCGAGAACCGATATTTTTTTGGTTAAAATCCCACTAGTGCACATGGGTCACAAAGCACTGGTGCTCCTAAACTAATGAAGAGAATCGGTGCACCTAAACCATGTGAAGCACCGTTGCAATATAATGGCTTAGGCACACAGATAAAAAATATCTGCTAAAGCCTCTGCTTTCCTACCTTGACTTAAAACCTCTGCTATAAACAAAGGGACGTGTGTTTTTGGGGGGTTCCACTACAACCTTTGCTATAAACAAAGAAGGGACGTGTTTTCTTTTGGGGGTTCCACTACAACCTCTGCTACAATGTGTTCTTATTGTAGTGTTCCTTCCGAATGACTTCACTCGCAACACCCAATATTTCACTCAGTGAGTAAAAATCCACAATTTTTGAGTTGAAGGTTTCGTATGTGCTCTACCATGCTCCACAGTCCTCACCTATCCCTCACACATGTCATGGATTTCTTGATATCGACGTGTCCACAACATGGCTATGGATTTCGTCTTGGTCTCCCATGACTCTTCCTATATGCCATCCATGTCATAACAAATGGTTCAATCCTTTTCAGCGCTATTGAAAACTCTTCCCAAGCCTCGAGACTTGGTTCACTTGTTGCTTCAATTCGGTTCTTCTACACTTACATAACATGTCAACGAAGTCTTCTAATTCTGTTTAAGTCATAATGAAGAGTACCTTATTTCTCAAGTTTGTGCAAGCGAACTACTTCGTGTGCCTGCTGCACCCAGACATAAGTCTTTGATCGACACAACTTTGTGATTATAAATTAATGGTCACCCTTTCGTAATTGTCTCCCAACCTACTTCACAAATTGAGCCTCGCCTCTAAGTTTGCTTAGGCATGGAGAAGAGTGCCAAAACTGATTTCAAACCCATTATTATAAAAGTAACAATGGAAAAAAATTCCCAACCTTTTCTCTAGTATGACTTGTCACAAGCCTACAATCAAGCTTAACTCTTTTCTTCAAACTCATGATTTTTCACATTTTCGCATCGACAATTGAGGTCATGCAACACTACCTTACCTCTACCACAAGGGTTATACCAAAATGTTCCTATTACAACCAAACTACGCCTCTTCACCTATGGTCTTCCCATAACTTCACCTTAGGCTACAAGCCATAAAATACAACCAAGTCCTACTCAACTAAGTTTGTTTAATAGTTCAACATGTATCCCAACAATACTTATACTTAACAATACTCAACACTTACCTAATGTCAACAATAAACCAACATAAAGTAAAATCTTCTCGAAAGTTCTTTCCCTGAGAATTAAAAAAATCCTTCCTTCCCTTATCTCTCCCAATCAAGGTGGCTTTGTCTCTGGCAGACATATAAGCGACAATATTCTGTTGGTGCAAGAGGCGATTCACTCAAGCACTAAAAGAAAAGAACCTGGCATGGCCATCAAGCTGGACTTAGCTAATGCCTTCGACAGATTGAGACACTCCTTCATCCTTCTGATTATGGAAAGATTTGGATTCCCTCCTTTATTCCTAAAACAGATTCAAGCTTGCATTTCCTCCCCATGGATAGCCCCTCTTATCAATGGAAGACCCACGGAGTTCTTCAAAGCCACTCGAGGGGTTCGGCAAGGGTGTCCGCTCTCCCATTTTCTTTATATCCTGGTTGCAGACTCTTTGAGTAGAAGACTGAATAGGCTCCTCTCTGAAGGCTCTTTTCCAGGTATCTCCTTTAAAAATGGAGTCTCCCCAATTAATCATGCGTTGTTCGCTGATGACTCTATTTTTCTAGGGCTAGCATCCACCCAGATATCAAGAAGCTTCCAAACTCCCCTGGACCTTTTTCTCAAAACCTCTGGGAGCGTAGC
>LPNX010275264.1:111195-135066 GCA_001517045.1 Pseudotsuga menziesii | reverse complement strand
AGTTTAGTAAGGGGTTTTAGTTTCAAAATTTTGTAAGAATGATGTTTTTCTGCACTCTGCTATGTAGTCAGTTCGTGAGGGTTTTTACAACTCGTTTAGTTTGTAGTTCAGAAGCAATTTTCTGCTCTCTGTTTTGGGAAATAGACTTTGTATGGCTTGTTGTGTATGTGCCATCCCGGCTATATATCTCCCTTCGGAAATGTAATGAATGGCTGTGCACAGCCTGTTAATACAAACCCCTTTTTCTGTTTTTGTTAAAAAAAAAAAAACAATAAACCAACATAAAGCATTACATGAAATGGAACAACTTCTCGAGGCTAATGCTTTACAAATGTGCTCTCTATTATGACTCATATTCACTTTTGCCAATCAATGAATAAGAGTATTATTTTAATTAATAATAGTGATTTGGTCTCAAACAAGCATTGTACCTACAAGGATTTATCATACCATTATTGTTCATAAGAAAAATACACATTTACCTTTTCATAGAATATATTGTATGGCATAATCTAATTGTGAGAATTTGAACCTGCTCCCCTTTACCATCCAATTTGAAAGGATTAACATATTATACATCCATATTTTCATTTATTACTTAATTTATATTAATTATAAGCATTATATAATATGGATTAATATATCATTTATAAAAATATAGCTCTATCATGCTTTTTCTCATTATGAATCATTAGAGGAAATTTGAGGTCTAAAATGGGCCTCCTAAGGAAAATAATAAAATAATAGTTAAAATAATAAAATAATAGTTAAAATAATAAAATAATAGTTATTAATTTTGGAGGAAGAATGAAAAAAACTATTTTTTTGTTCGTATTTTCGACATATCTCTCTGTATTTTTACTCAAATTCTGAGAAGAAGAGATCGTTGGATGCAGAATTTAATTTTGCATCCAACGAGTACCCACACTACATACTTTTGACAGACCTCGCTACCCCAAAAACAAGAAATACCTAAAAAACATGATGATGACATCATCATCACGTTTTTTTCTAGGTATTTCTTATTTTTTGGGTATTGGGGTCTTTCAAAAGTATGCAGTGTGGGTACTTGTTGGATTAGAAATTAAATTCCGCATCTAAAAAGCTCTCCCACTTGAAATTTGAGTAAAAACACAGGGAGATATGTTGAAAATACGAACAAAAAAAATAGTTTTCTTTTATGACAAATATGTCAATTCAACTATTATGGTTGACTCATTTTATTGAAATTCTATTGGTTCTTGAATTCCAACTCACAAAAGTTATTGTTGGCATGTTTTCTTATAAGGCCCATTTTAGACCCCAAATTTCTTCTAATTAATTTGTTAGTAATGGCTTCCATAGGAGTATGGGTTGTGTCTCAATGCTAGTGTTGCTAATTGAATATTTATGTTTTTGGATTTTGCATTTGAATAATTAGAAAATTCAAAATATAATCATCATACCTTTAACAAGGCCCACTTAGGCAAATATGGTCAACCCATTGGCTTGACTCAAGTACTCATGCATCCTATTCACGACTCTCTTTATAACTCTAAAAATTGTCAAATTTGCATTACAACAATACCCACTCAGGAAAATATGATCAACCCATTAGCTTGACCCAAGTACTCATGCATCGTATTCGCGACTCTCTTTATAACTCTAAAAATTAACAAATTTGCATTACAAAGAAACAAATTTACAATGACAAATAAATAAAATAAAATATAACTATATTAAAAGAAATGAAGTTGTAAAACATAAAAGGGATAATTCTCACACTAGGATTAAATATACCTCATTGAAGTTATTAATTAGATTAAATATGACACATAGAAATTAGTAATTAGTTTCAAATGCATATTTAATAAAATAAGAAATTTAATCAATTAATTAAAAACAAAAATAATAGTCATAAATACAAAATATACAAGTAAAATTACTCTTAAAAACATTTTAAAAGAAGGAAAATAAATATTGTTCTCTTTGGTAAGGGTGTAGAATTGATCATAAACTAGGGGCACCTAGACCTTCTAACCTTGTACCACTCAAAGGATGGTTATGGCTATTTCGACCACCCTAAGTAATGCCCAATACACATTAAGTAATGCTCAATACACATCCACTAATGGAGTGATTACAAGTTTCCCACAACCAACACCACTGGATTAGCTTAATTATAGGCATTGCCTAGCCCATCACCCACAAAGTAAAATATCATAAGCTACACAATCCCACACCAAGTATCTTGGCAATTTTCAAACTCAATTGAATAACATTTTTTAAGAGAAAGGAATGATGACAATGGTTCTATTTTTGTGCTATCATCTTTTCATAATACATTATTATAAATACAAAATTTTAAATATTGTTTTAAGTTGATACGTGGAATAACAAAGAATACGTTCCTCCTAATCAAAGGAGGCAATTGAGACAATGATTAATTTTGCATTTTGTGTAAGAAGTTACTTAGTCGTGGACAAATTTGTTGAAAAACTTTTATCTTGAAAACTTTTGGCCCATTTTAAAACAAGAACTGCATGTTAATTAAAAAAGCAAAATAAAATTAATTTAAAAATAAAAATAAAATCAAAGTAAATATTTAAAAATCTTAAAAATTGTGAAATTGCAAACTTATAAAAAGAATAATATAAAGTAGATGAACCTAAATAAGTTAAATATATTTATTTTTGAAAAAAAAATATAAATTACAATATCAAGAAGTAGATTTAAGCTTATTAAATTGTTTGTATTGTTTTGACATCAATATTTAATAATATTAATATATAAATCATTTTTTGAAATATTAAATTATTTTAAAATATCAAATTCAAGAATATAATAATACAAGTTTACATTATAAATAATTTAAATTTAAATTTAAAACCTATATTATAACTAAAAATCATTTAAATCATAATTACAAATATTAATAAAACAAGTTATCTTCTTTTATAAATAATAATCCATAATCCAAAACTCTTTAAATAAAAATGAAAATTGTTTTTATATTATCATTATTTTAAAATAAAATAAATATTTTTTATGATTTACTATTTCATAAATCAAACTTTAAAGCTTAATTTATAATAATATTTTTTTAATTTTAAAAATATTAAATTATAATTATATTTATTAATATTTTTTATAATTCTATAAATTAATTTAAAAACTATAAAAATTAAATAAAAAAATAGAAAATGTGAGAATTTTTGTGTTCCCATTTAAAAAAACTTAAAAATAAAAATATGGTATATTTTGTTTTTGAAAATTAATTTATATAATTTTTGATGATGGTGATGATGATTAATGTCTATGTCACATAAATATTTTATAATTTTTTTGATTTATCAAACCTCAGGAAAGATAATACTAAAGCTGGCCAAGAAGCTTTCCAAACTTATTATGTGATTTTTTCTTTTTTTACTTTTATTTAATATAATAATAATAAAATTAATATAATTAAAACTTAATTTAATAAATATAAAAATAAATAAAAACAAATTAATATTAATTTTTACAAACTTTGAAAATATATTTGTATCACTATCCATAGTAATAGAATAAACTTAAACTTAGAAACAAATACATATAGTATCTCATATAACAAACTTAATAGCACTCCTAAACCTGATAGAAACTGTCCTTGCTCAGTTTGAAATTTGAAAAAAAAATACATCGAAATGCAAAGTTGAAACAGTTGAGTACGGTGGATAGAAATAACAACCTAAGGAGTGCTCAGCAATTAACGATTTAAATCGATCAGTCAATGAAATGAAAATTTAGCAAACTAAGGAGTGCTTAGCAATCAATAATTTAAATCGATCAGTCATTCATAGACTATTTTTAGCCTATTTTTTCTTCTTGAAATGAAAATTCACCGCTTGAACTCGTTTTCCCTCTCATTAGGGGGAACCAAAAATCTACCTCAAATTATAACGGAACCACAAATTTCTTATGCAAACTGAAAATAGTTGCTCTTAATGTTTTCCGTAGTTCAAATGGAAATGCCGGAAAACTTAACATACATGCAATAGCAATTTGGCTACTATTGTCTTTCAGTTTGTCAAAACCTACGGTAAGTAATTTTCTGGCCCCGGCAGGCGTTTTGGATGCAAGGCCCTGTGTGATTTTAAAATTTTCAACTCCGAAGTTCAATTTGGGGCTACTTTAATCACTACTAAGTTTGTTTTCAGAGTGTTTGGTGTTGCTTTTGTTCTCCTCGCCTGTCTTGGGATATTTGTGAGTGGCAATAGAAATTTCCCTCTCCTGGTATGTTTACTAATCGACAGCAAAAAGGCTCCTTGCCTGATCAGTGAGTACCACCAGGGGAAAGCATGTGTGATTTAGATATGGAAAACCCTTTGCACTTCTGGTCCTTTGTTGTCTTACGTGTCACTCAAATTGTGAATCGCTGATGTTACTGTTACGTAAATGGTAGGTGTCTGTACATTGGTAGATGCACTTAATATTGTTTATATTTTCTAGATATATAGTGGAGTAGCATAGATTCATCTTGATTTTGGATACTTTATTTCCATTTTATTTTTTAACACATTTTTTTCATAAAGTTTAAGATGAATATTAGTTATGTTCACACTATTTTTTATTAGTTTTTTTATAAAGTTTAAAATGAATATATACTAATTATGTTCAATATTTTGTTATTTTTTTTTAACCTTCCACACACTGAAGGTCTCCCCTACCTAGGCTATGGAGTACTTCTCAGTCACAATTAATCATAACAACATGGAAACAATTTAGTTGGAAACCAGGTAGGCTATCTGAATGCAAGCAAGGAACAAAAGTGGTAGATTTCAGAGGTTCGGGGGCTGATTTTGACACCCAGCACTAATCTGGGGTGCTTTTGCCTCCCAGCACTATTATCCATACATTTATTAACGGGTTTAAAATCAACCCAAATCTAATCGAGTAAATGCAATTAAAGCAAAATATGCATGATTTGAATTCAACATTGCCACTGCCTCATTTGGTCTCTTTGTTGCCTAAACGCATCATTTTGCCCATGCATGCATTTGTTGGTATTTTACAGTGACAGTTATTTGAGCAGATGGTGAATATACACTTCTGTATAGATCTAACCTTAACGGTGAGGAAAATTAGACGGAAAACCATGTACCACCAACATCCTGACAAATTCCTTCCACCCTCAACCTTTGGGCAGAACCACATTCCTCTACCAAAGAAGGAAAGAAAAAAAGAAAAAAAACCAGAGATGCATTTTTCTTTTAGTATTTGAGGAAAATGGAAAACTGTCTATGACAGACTTGAATAAGTGGAACTGTAAACAATTTTTTTTCATTGAAGAAGGTAAATATTTAGCTGCTTTGATATCATCTGAATACAATTGTTGTTGAATATTGGCAGTAAAAGTCTGCCAGAAATGTCCCGACTCCTAAAGCTTGTATTTGGAATAATGATATATGGGATATAAGGTCAACAGAGAAGAGTTATGGGCTTATGGTATCTTCAGGTTTACTGGGTTCTAGTATTTCTTTGACATTTCCAAAGAAATAACTCATGTTCAATACATATCCAAGCTTCCATTGTTACAATAGTTTTTGAAAGTCAGGGCTCACTATTGTGCTGGTGACTATCAAACAAAAAATATGTGATACTTTACAGTTTCCATGGAAATTTCGTTGATTCTTTGATGTCTGCATATAATTTTCAATGATTGATGTCGGTTAAATTGTTGTAGTCCTGAACATTGTTTACTTTTGCCAACCCGTATTCTTATAGAAAAGTATTACTTACTGAATGTTCTTTTTTGTAGTAGATACTTACTGAATCTTCTGCATGAGAAATTGTTCAACTATTGAACTTTTAAGCTGCAGTCAACAGGAAGTACTGTCCCATGTCGACCATTTTGCTTAAAAATCCAGCTACAATCATACAGAATTGATATTGTTTTTGTGACTGGGATAATCTAGTAGCGTGGAATGGAATAGGTGGGACATGAGAAACTTACGAGGTTAGCTTAGAATGTTACGATGATAAAGGTATTAAAGATTTTGCACTTTTACTTTTTGCAGGATCATCAAGGAGTTTTTGCGAAACGGTATTTACTATTATATGAAGCTGCTTTAGCAGGTATGGATTTCACACGGATTTCACAGGTGTTCAAGAATTCTTAAACTTGCTTTCGACTTTCAAGTGTGTTATCAAGCAATTTCTTAGTAGTGTTTTTTCTTATAAAGCTAATTCTGTTTCCCATCGTTTACAAAGGAGGAACGCACAGTTGATGTTTCCCCTTGAGCATTTGAGTCATTGAAGAAATCAGAAACAATGAATCTAAGGCATATGTTGGTCATGGCACAAAAGATAAATATTTGAAAATAGTTGTCGAATCTTTACCTTGATACATAGGCTTCCTTTGTCTAGTGTTTTATCAAGCATGAAAATATTTTGTCAATTTTTCTTGAGATATAAAGGTTTGGGCCAGAATTTGCCTGAACAACTTTGTTATCAGAGCTTGTATGGTAAAAAGTAATATGGAACCTGTTCGACATAGAAACAAAGCAGAAAATAAATGTGTTTGAAGGTTTGTCTGTGTGTTCGAGAGCAATTGTATATTTGAAATTGAAACTTTTGTAATTGGAGCTTGCCCCCTTGAAGAGGCAAGTGAACATTGCTTTCATCAATAAAGGTATTGCTATTGTGATATTTTGTTATCTACAATTGTCTATTGCTGTGGTAATTCTATATTTCATTTTGAAATATTGCTTTATTCTTTTATGTCTACTCTAAATTTCCAATTCTACAATTAAGGTACATACCATCTGGTATCAGAACTTACAAGAAGGTTTTGCCTACTAGAATGTTTCTTCTCTAGGAAGCATCTAGAAGGTTCCACCTATTAGAAAGATCTGGGTAGAGACTGAACACCAGCTCGACCGGTCAGACAAGATTTGCCAGGCTTGTCACCTTTGAGAGGTTGAGACCGAGGAGCACATCATCTTCGAGTGTCCTATTAACTACGAGATCGACGGGCAGTTTCATTGCCTTTTCAGGGACCTTCTTCTCATAGAGCTTCAGACTTTGGCTAGATTCTTTAGATACCCTGATCATAGATGTCTAGCCTTGTACTTGCATGGGACCACTTCGAATTCACTTCCTCACCCTTCAACAACATTCTTAGTCGAGACCAGGCTTTACTCAGAGTATCACCTCCTTTCCAGTGCTTCCTTCCTCTAGGGGCATGAAGAGACAAACAAATGGTGGCTTAGACCTTGACCGTTTAGTTAGGACACGATAGTCCACCTCTTCCTCCACCCAACACCATCGGCGGGGACAACTTCTGCCCCATCGTGACAGACGGACGACTTCTTCCAGGTTGTAGCATTAACTATCCTCCTCCAGGCAGCGACGCACGCCTCATTGTTCTGCTTCTTCTAGCTCTTCCTCTAGACAGAGTACTATTTTGAGCTTCCTTTAGTCAACCTTGGATAGTAGGAGAGATACTTCCAATAATTCCACTGTTTCCAGTGCTTCTAATAGCCAATGACAATTTTAGCATCACCATTTTCGGATCACAATTCTTGGATCCACTCTCCTTCTTCGGACTAACTCTCTTCATATGTCTCTTTGTATATATTTTTCTTCGAGACCGACTCTTCTCTTATAGAACTAGGGTTTGTTTGAGTTCTGCTTTTTATCTTTTTATAGGAGCTACTTTTATGCTACCACTTTGTATTGTTCCTTGGTACTACACAGTCTCATTGACCTACTTTTTGTGGTCATTTGTTGGACATTAATAAAATTATCTTATCTTTTCTTATCCTCTCTAGAAAGTACCTAGAAGGTTGGATAGAAACTATATTAAGTAGAAGCAATGGAATGAGATGTCTTTTGAAGTATACTTTATGTAATAGTTATAACAAGCATATAGCTTGTGTAGTGATTCTTTCCATAGGGAATAGTTAATGGTGTTACCCCACTGTAAGGGTTTTTCCATATTCTTTTGTTCATTCTATTGTGGATGTATTTGTATTTATTTATGAAGTTTAGGGGTTCTATATTGTTTGTGATTATATTTTTGGATTAACAAACATATCAACTTTATTGATATCCACAAATGACCAATGTAGGTCAGAGGGACTTGAAAGCACAACTAGCATTGCCAGCCAAATTTGTCGGGTGAGAGAGAGAAATAAAAGAAAATGAAATTATATCAATGTCCATTGGTGAGCCATGACTAGAATAGCTCAATAGGACTAGAAAGTACATCGAACTAAAATAGCTATAAGGGGAGTGCAAAATGCATTTCCCAAGAGTACAATAGAAAAACCTAAAGCTAGATAAGATAACATAAGATAATTTTTATTAATGCCCGATGAATGACCACAAAAGTAGGTCATGGGACTAAAGGATACATCTAGTATGAGTACAATGTAGGAGTGCAAACACAACTCCTAGAAAATGTTGAAACTAAGATAAAATAAAATAAAGAAAGATACAAGTAGTAGTAGATCCTCATAAACATGTATATATTTGTATCAAAGGCACGGAATGCAAAATTGCAAACTACAAAGTGAGTTTGTCCAAGATTGGACAACTCAAACAACTCAAGATCTTGTTAAGGGAGGAAGATTGTGCGAGAGAGTTGAAGATGAGTCCAGTGATGTCAAAATCTCTTGGGTTTGATGGTCGAGGGAAAGGGGGGCAAACGGGGCGCCTGCTTGTTGTTGGGGATCTTCGTATTCGTTGGGGTGCTCGTCTGTACGTCCCTAGGGGGTTGTAGAAGCGAGGAATACTCCTAGCATTAGAGGCCGAAGGAAAGAAACTTTGGATAGATCATTGGTTACTCCGTTGGGGCTGTGAGGGGATCTGACGAGCGAGAGGCGCCCCGTTCTGGATTTGTTTGGGCCTGATCCCTTTGATGCTCTGAGAATGAGTGGACCAATGTCTAGTTCAACAACTTCGAATTGGTCTTCATAAAATCAATCTGTCTCCCAGAGGAGAAGGCTGGGGGAGACCTGAGGTCTCACCACTCTTATTGTCAGAGGTACTTTGGGGCTCTGCCTGCTGCTCATTGCTTTGATATGACGGATCAACGCTAAAAAAAGAGGTGATCTTCCTCGTCCTCCCAAGGTGGGGCGAGATATGTAGGATCTATGATCTGTGGCTGAATATCTCTTGATGAAGAGGGCGAGGCATCATTGGTCCTAATATTGGAAGAAGGTGGAGAGGGATCCCATAGAGTCCCTATAGAGGCAGTGATATCGTCCTTTGATCTCATAGTATAAAGGGCACCTAAAAATGAGGTGCATCTTTGTCTCTAGATCCTGTAGGTGGCACATTTGGCAGATCCTATTAGATCATGGTAGATGGTGGTCAATCTCCACTCGGAGTCGGTGAGAATCAACCCAAAGCTGTCCAAAGAGGAAAATCCTACAAATCGTAGAAGTCAGCCATAAAATACAATCTCAGAGTAGAAGTGCAATAGGCTATAAGTAAGAAGAGAAGTCAGTTGCTAACATCCTTAGAGTCGGGAATGATAATGTCCACCTCAAGAACTAGCTTGATAATGCCCCTTAGAGAATGGATTGGACTAATGGGTCCTTGAGGAGTGATTGTGGTGGCCTTTGAATGTTCCCACTAGGGGAAAGAGTGGAAATTGGAGCTAAGATGTAAGCTAGGGCAAAAGCTGTAGTAGAAACCAAGGATGAAGTTCTTTTAGTAGTAGGGAAGAAGCCAATGATATGTTTATGAGTCATAGTTTCATGTTAGTGTTGCAACTAAGAAGCTTTAGTCCTTCTCATGACCCCAAACCTATCCCGATTTGAGGCAGGGTGGAGCATGTTGAGGGACAGTGCTTGTTGGACATGTGATCATCAATTTGGTTAATAATTGTTAGAGATTTATCCCTCTAAGTAGTTGTAATATGTTGGAAGGTGGAGGTAATCCATGTACCTCTTGTGGAGGGAGGCTGAAGCATGTGATGCATGAAGGTAACCACCTCTCTAATGGACAAAGCCAAGCACCTTTGGTTGGGATATTTAGAGAATTTGAAGCAAGCAGAAAATAACTCGAAATTTGATAAATAAATATATTTTTATAATGATGTCTGATATGACTATACAATTGAAATCCTGCATACAATATGTTTTTATTGGGCAGGTGAGTATGACTTTTCGTAAAGTCATACTCCTTGATAACGATTTAAAATTTTATTAATTATTAATCTAATATACATTCTGAAGCGAGCATAAAAATAACTTGAAATTTGATAAATAAATATATTTTTATAATAATGTCTGATATGACTATTACAGTTGAAATTCCGCATATAAATATGATTTTATCGGGCAGGTGAGTATGACTTTTCATAAAGTCATACTCCTTGATAACGATTTAAATTTTTATTAATTATTAATCTAATATACGTTTTCATTCATTTTTTTATTATTTTTTCTATAGTTATCTAATTATTTATATATAACATTGCCCTCTTCTTTTAAGATGCTTTGTCCTCAAAGCAAGGTAATGACGGATATTGTTGAATGAACCTTTCTGTTTCCCAGGACGCGTCTTCTTCTGGACAATTCTTCCACTTAATAAGGTATTCTTTGATGATGTGAGAACGTAGTCTTCTTTCTTTGATGTTGATGATGGCTTTTGGTTCTAATACAAGTTTCCCTTCTTCATCCAAGGTAGGAAGTGTCGTCTGAGCAATTTGATGTTGACCCATAATTTTTTAAGATTCGAGACATGAAAAACGTTGTGAATTCGACTCTTATCTGCTAACTTCAATTTGTATGCTACGAGGCTAATCTTTCGGATAATTTGATATGGTCCATAAAACTTGGGAGCCAGTTTATCCTTCCCTTGTTGCTTAAGTGACAATTGCTTGTATGGTTGAGTCTCAGAAATACCCAATTTACTACTTCAAACTCTCGTTCTGTTCTATGTAGATCTGCTTGCGGCTTCATACGATTTTGGGCCATAGTTAAATTATCCTTGATTACTTGCATTATTTTTTGATTTTCTTCGAGTTGACTTTTTATTGCAGGTACTTTTGCATCACCTTGAACGATATCCTTCCATCGGGGAGGCGCATAACCATACAATGCTTGAAAATATGTCATCTTGGCGGACATATGATAGGTGGAGTTATACCACAATTCTGCAAGATGTAACCACTGTAACCATTTGTTCTAATTGTCAGTGACGAAACTACGAAGATAGGATTCCAAACATTTGTTAACAACTTCCGTTTGTCCATTTGTTTGGGGATGATAGGCCGAGCTCATGTTTAGAGTGATCCCAACTTGTTTGCATAATTTCTTCCAAAAATTGCTTGTGAATTTGGCATCTTTGTCACTAACGATGCTTTTTGGAAATCCATGTAATTTATAAATATTTTTACAGAACACTTCAGCGATTTGTTTAGCGGAGTCAGTTTTCTTAATACCCATAAAATGTGAATATTTTGTTAATTGGTCTACTACCACGAAGATTTTGTCCTTGCCTTCGGATAAGGGTAACCCTTAAATAGAGTCCATGGAGATTTCCTCCCACTTCTGGTTTGGAATGAGAAGCAGGTGGAGTAGCCTTGGAGTCATGACATTTTCTCTTTTGTTTCTTTGACATGTGCCACACTCGGCTACATACATTTGAATGTCTTTATACATCCCCTTCTAGTAGAATGATTTCTTGGCATTGTAGTAAGTTTTGAAAAGACCTACATGTCCTGCGGCTGGGGAATCATGTAATTCATTCAACACCTTGGTATTAAACCTAGATGTTGGGCTTAAGTAGATTATTCCTTTATACCAAAGGACATCATTCCTCCATCCAAAACTTTGGACCTTGATTTGGATCGTGGATTAAGGCACATGTGTCTGGGTCCTTGGCATATTCACCTTAGATTTCATCCAACCAGTCTGGAACTGCAACTGAAATCGCATAAGAGGGCATTAGCAACTACATTGTCTTTTCCTCTCATATGTAGTATCTCCATGTCAAATGTAGCATTTTTTTCTATCCATTTCTGTTGTTTAGTTGACCATGTTTTTATTGTAGGAGATATTGAAGACTATTATGGCCTGTTCTTATCAAGATTTTGCTCCCTAGAAGGTATTGTCACCATTTTGCTAGAGCATGTATAATGGCAGACATTTCCTTATCATATGTGGACTTCAAACTCTCTCTTGTTGAGCTTTCGGCTTTCGAATGCTATTGGGTGACCTTGCGTCAACATTGCTCCTATCCTGAATCTTGAAGCATCACACTCAACCACAAAGGGTTTTGTGAAATTCGGTGTTGCTAATACTGGCGTTGATGACATAATGTTTTGTTGAGCATTGGTTGTCATTGATGACACCCATCAATGACAAAGGAGTGACAAGGGTACACAGGATGATGACATGGTAAGAAGGACATGATAATTTGGCAAGAAGGACAAATGACTCATTCTGTGGTCATTTGTGGTTTGGTGGGTCATGGATCCCTTGGAGATGGTCATAGTGCATGAAAAGGTTTGGCACCCACATACATGATGGTATGATGGCACTTGGACACACTTGTTCACTTGTTATTGTTGATGATGGTCCATGCTACCAGGTGATGATGGACTTGATGATGATGGGCTTGAGTCCTTAAAGCTCTTGTATATGGCACCTTGGGTCTTGAACCCACATATTTACAACTTGTTGATGATGATTATGTATGGTCCTTCTTGTAGAAGGTTGGCTATTGAAAGGTAGATGGAGTTGGAGCTCGTTTGAAAGTTTTAAAGAATTAAAATATAATTTGAAAATGCTTGCAAGGCCGGCTTCAAATAAAAATAAAAGTTCAAGTTAAAAATAAAATATTTCAAACAAGTTGGCCTAGCTTTGGAAGACGCCCAGATTTATTTTTCACGTTGGAGCGAGTATAAATATAAGTGAAAGGTCATTCAAATGTGAGTGTTGAGAATGCAATTTGGTGGTACTGTTGTAGAGCTCTGAGTTTTCGGGTATATCACTGAGGTAGCTGCAATGGAGGAGTGGAGAAGGCTTGATATGTTTGAACTCTGATATTTCTTTTGGTGTATTGTTCACACTGCTGAGGTAGCCGCAGTTTTGACAAGGATTCTTTTCTTCTCTCTGTTTTTCAGTCCCTACTAAGGTAGAAGCAAAGTTCTGAAAGTTTTTCAGTTCCTTTTTGTGGAGAAAATTCAGTGAAAAAGATAGCTCTGAATTTTGATGAAGAAGAAACAGCCATAGATGGAAAACTGAGATTCTCTAGTATGTAAACAGTCCAGAAGCAGCCATCGTAGAGGAGCAAATTGTTTGGGTCATTACTAGCTCTGAGGCAGCCGCAGGAGTTCTTTGATGCAAAATAGTTTATGGTATACTATCCCTGATTCTTGGGTTGTGACTGTTTGGTTCTTTAAAGTTTAGGCTGTAACTGCCAGTATGGTCTTTTGGGCTGGTTCATGACTGTGGAAGCAGAAATACACGAGTACAATCTTTGTAGATATAAACATAAGTTGATAATTGTGATAGAGAAAGTTCAATGATGGCATGACAAGAGACAAGTGAAATTTGACATGTGCAGACTCTTGGAGAGACTTCTTTAAGTTATGATTATGACAGTGATGACCTTGGACAGTAGCTTGACATGTATCTGATCAGTGAAAGGCAGGGTGGAAGACGATGATGACTTTTCGACAAGACAAGTTACACCGACATGACAGAGTGGCAGCAGTGTTGATAAGCAAAAGACTGAATCAGTGCTGATGTGCAGTGAACAAGATAAGTGTTGATGTACAAAAGACATGATCAGTTTATGATGTCATGGAGCAGATTGAGTTAATGACAACTGGCAAGCTATAGATGATGTGACAGATTTCATATGAAATTGCAAGCTGGGTCTTGCACACCCTTTCTTAGTTGGTCTTGAGAAAAACCAAGCTGGGTCTTAGAATAGGAGCTGGTGCTTCTCAATCAGTTGAAGTTGATGCAAACCCAAAGGTTGTTGCGTCCAATGCAACCAATATCAATTTAGATATAATAAAGTTTACAAAACTTATATTATGAGGTGTCTCTTATGATATGTGTTGATGATGTGATTGATTGATGTTGATGTACTTGGTAGTTAGTATATGATGATCTCTGTTTGAGTTTTTTGAGAAAGGTAAAATTGGTTAAGAGTGCTTGCACACTGATTCACCCCCCCCTCTCAGTGTGCCTTGTGTTCAAGATGTTTTTCAACGCTTCAAAACATTTTTAGGTTTCATCATTCCATCGAAATGAACCTTTCTTCAACAAATCTGTTAGAGGGGCAGCCTTATCGGCATAATTCTTCACAAATCTTCGATAGTGTCCTGTCAAACCTAGAAATCCTCTTAATTTTGAGATGTTATTTGGTTTGGGCCGTGTTACCAACTTATTTATACCATAGTTGGATTAGCTGAGGAGCCGCCATTTTACAAACATGATAAATGTTTGTTTCCAGTGTATTAGATGATCCGCCTTTGTGCCTAGCCAATTTTGGCTAGTCAGCTTTTGTTTTCAGTAATTATGACCATGGCCCCATGGGCTTTGTAATAAAATGTGCTAGTAGGGTGTTTTGAGTGGTTTGGTCTCCTAAGACATAGAATTTCAACTAAGGTATTCCAGGGAGTTTTTTGCCTTTGACAATTATGCTTTGCCTATAGCTGAGTATAATTGACGAGGTTTTCTCTCGCTTCCTTCAAAGCTGGAATGCTCGATTTTGAATTCTAGGCCTTGGGGGGTAATTAGAGCCCAACTGAGTATGTATAAACTTACTAGACATTATTAGAATAGACTATGCTCATGTCCTAAGTCACTAGGACCCTCAGAAAAAATTTCGAAAATTTTAATTTTAATTTTAATTTTTCCTAAGTTTTTAATTAAAATTTTCCATAAATTAAATGGAAAAATTCAATTTGTAATAAGTCAGCCATTCGGGGTCCGTTTTCAGTGATTGAAGGCTCTAATTTTAAGCCAAAAATCATTCATGATCAGCCAACCGGCCAGCTCTAGGTTTCAGATCATCATTCAGCCACATAACGCATAATTTCTCAAAAAAGTTAGTTTTGGGGAAATTATTGATTAAATAATAAAAATGATTATTTTGGAGAAAATCCAAATCTCTCCAAATTAATCGGAATTCAGCGATGCAAAATGACATGGCATCGGGCATTAATGGTGATTGGAGTTAATAGAAATTGCCTTCAGTTAGCATTCAGTGAGCATTGAGTTATCATTCACTTGGCCAATTCGCCTCCTTCAGCGATGACCACTTTGGGGTGAGGTGGAGCCTATCTATTGGCTTGGTGATTCATTCGAGGTTGACGTCAGTGTTTTAAAAACCAGCTGAGTCCAAGTCCGAGTTGGCTGAGTTGACCCCCGGCTGAGCTGACTCGGCCTGCAACTCGGCTCGGGTGGCCGATTTTATACTTAGTCGGCCGAGTTGGGTCCGAGTCGGCCGAGTTAGGGTCCGAGTTGGCCAAGTTGACCGAGTTGCAACCCGAGTCAGCCGAGTCAGTTGTGGCAGACACCCACAAGAATGCACACTCCAAAATAACATGTTTATTTTTTATTTTTAAGATTTTTTTTATTCTAACCATAACCTGAGGCCATAAGATGACCCCCTGCCCCTCTATTTGGCTCACACTTCTGCTGTAAGATGTTTGTGAGCATTTGGCATTATTGTTGTTTGGATTCATGGAGGCTTGGAGGAGCGTCCAACAATGAAGAACAATCAACATGATTGGAGGAGTTGCACTGTTGGAGACCGATTTTCTGTTACCTAGATGTATGTTAGCTTCCAGCTAGCCGTTGTTTCGTTTTTTCTCATTAAATTGACAAATATCAGTCCTGTTTTCTATTGTTTGCTGCCACACTGAAGGTTTGAAGGTGCCAGCGTTTGAACTTTGAAGTTACAGCATACAGCACGAAGGTTTGAAGGTTTGAACTTTGAAGTTTGAACAGCCTTACAAATTAAACTTATAATTTAGTTATACATTATACATTATACATTGTAATACATTATACATTAGGTTGTAATACAATTATAATTTAGTTGAACAGCCTAAATGTATGTATAATGTAGTTATAATTTATAAATTACAATTAAGTTTTAATTTTTATAATGTAGTTATAATTATAACAGCCTAATGTATTACAATGTATTACAATTATAATGTATAATATATAATGTACATTGTATAGTTATAATTATACATTATACAGTACCCTTCATGCAATTTTGATATGTTCACCCTTATATGGTATATATATGATCATACTTTGGATGTTTTGTCTCTAATGCTTTGGAATGATGGATTATAATCTTTAAAATATATTTTTTCTTTAAAAATTAAATATTTTACGTGTTTCTTAGTAAACCGAGTCATTAAAATCAAACCGGCCGAGTCATTGCCGAGTCATTGCCGAGTCCGAGTCCGAGTCCGAGTTGACCCTCGGCTGATTCCGAGTCCGAGTTCGAGTTTTAAAACATTGGTTGACGTATGACATGTGTTATTGAGTGCTAGGTATGGGCTCCTCCTTACCTAGCTTTGAGCTCCTCCAAACCTTCACGCCTACTCTTCCTTGCCTCACGTGTGCTCTCTCTCCTCCTTCATGCCCTAGGTCTGGATTCTCACGTTTTTAATGATGGAGGGCTCATATGGTATGGAGATTGGTTGGTTAGGGTTGGAGTGGGGGCGCCTTGCCTAGGTGGAGGCTTCCCCTCACTCTCATCCTCTTTATCTTAGGTTTTGTGCTTCAGACATGGCTGGATCATTAGGTTTTGCGCCCTCCCTGCGTGGTGTGGGGTTAGGGTTTTGTGCTTTCTCTCATTGTATAAATAGAGGCTCCTTTAGCTCTATTGTGATGGAACTTTTGTGCTGGAGTTACTCTGCAAAAATTGTATTAAGCTTTGGAAGCAGAAATCCGTTGCATTGAGTTCTGCTGAGGTTGAGTATATAGCAGCCAGTTTGGCCAGCTGCGAGGCCTTGTGGCTTCGCAAGTTGCTGGTGAATCTATTTGGTCAGGAGCTTAGGCCTACGGTGATTTACTGTGACAATCAGAGTTGCATCCAGGTCTCTGAGAATCTAGTTTTCCATGACAGGTCAAAGCACATTGAGATCAGATATCATTTCATTCGAGACTATGTTCAGAGAGGGGCAGTTACGCTTCAGTATATTTCCACTAATGAGCAGGTAGTAGACATACTGACGAAGTCTTTGGGGAGGGGCAAGTTTGTCTTCTTTAGGGACAAGTTGGGAGTGGTGCAGAACACCTTCCTCGGTAAGAGGGAGTGTTAATTTTGTACCTCAGGAAGTGTTCCCCTAAGTGACTTTAGCCTTAGTCACTTAGTGAAGAGAAATAAAGTGAACCTTGCATTAAATGACTTAAGTGACATTTAATTTGACTTTAGAGCATTAAAGTCAGTTTTTGATAAATTTAAGTGGGTGAGTGAAATTAATATTTTAGAAATAAAATATGAGCAATTAATTTCAACCGTCGATCTAATTCATTCTTAGCCTTTGGATTAGATGCCTCTTCACCTACCTAGGGTTATGGACAAAAAGCAAGGAAAAGGCAAAAGCATATTTTATTCTTGAGAGGAGAAGGAAGAAGAGAGAGCTGAATAAGAGAGAAGGGAACGATTATTGAGGCAGCCTGCTAGAGAAGATTTTGGTGGGCACGATTATTGAGGAGCAATATTTGCTGGCACAGATTTCGAGGAGTATGGCTTTCATTAAATCGCAGGCACAGAAATTGAGGAGTACGACAACATTTATTGTGTGCACAGATTTTGAGAAGTACGACAACATTTATTGTCGACCGTACAGTACGGATTTGGCACTGTTTTCGAGGTATACCTTAGGCACAGATTTCGAGGAAAGGTACAACACGTTTCCTGAAGCAGCAACATTAAATTTCTGGCACGAATTTCAAGGAGTATGGCTGCATTTTTACAGACCGTACAATATGGATTTTTGGGTCAGTTTGGCACAAAAATCAAGAACAACAGTTTGATGTTCATGCACATAAAACGAGGAAGGAAGAACAGTGATTTCCAGGCACATTTTTTGAGACTAAAATTGCACGAAAACTGAGGCAGCTCTTGCACAGAAATCGAGGCAGCTTGCTGGTCATTTTTTTGGGTTGAGATAAGTTGGATTTTTTACTGTAAATGAATGCCTGTTTTTTATCTTGAAGAAATAATAAACTCTCTCTCTCTCTGACTGGTTTTCCTCTTGTGGGTTTTTCCAGGGCCATTGGCCAAAAATTACTGTGTTCTGTGTGTTGAATGGCATGCTGAATATTTATTTTCTGTCAGTGAAAAAGTGAAGTTACAGCAGTGTTTTAAGTCTGAAAAATTAATGTTTATTTCTAGCATTTTATTTTTCTGAGAATGAAATAAACAGTGATCATTTTTACTTATAAACCGGTGGCTGAAAACTAGTGAAAAATCTACATTGCCAAACCTCCATCCCCAGATAATAGTGCATGAACGCAATGTCTATCATCTCGTACTCTGAAGCAAGGTCTCTCTTGCAATGTGCAATGAGATGCTCCTCCCCAGTGATAAACAAATCATAAACATATAACAAAAGAATGAGAGGATCTCCACCAACCACACTGTAGTAAAGGTTGGGATCAACCTCACTCTTCTGAAAACCCATCGATGTCAAATACGCATCAATCTTGGAGTACCAAACCCTACGAGCTTGCTTCAGTCCATACAAGGCTTTCCTCAGCCTGCACACATGAGAATCTCTCCCATGAATCTCAATGCTCCGTGGCTGCTCTAAGTAAACCTCCTCCCGCAGAAGACCATTGAGAAATGCGGCCTTCACATCCATCTGGTGGATCTTCCAACCCATCTCTGTTGCTATAGAAATCACTGCTCTGATGAAAGAATAACGAGTAGCTGGTGCAAAGGTCTCATCAGAATCAACTCCCTCTACCCGTGAAACCCTCGTGCCACAAAATGAGCCTTGTACTTCTCCACACTGCCATCTGCAGCATGCTTCACCTTGTAGATCCACTTGGAAGTCACAACAGACTTCTTGTCTGGTCTCGGTACTATCTCCCATGCATCATTCTTCATGATGGAATGGCACTCTTCCATCATGGCATCTCTCCAAACCTGATGCTGAGAGGCCTCTTCAAATGTGGAAGGCTCCGAATCACGAAGACTCGCCACTAATGCCGTACCCAATCTGTCTGGCATCTGAATAGTCCTCACTGGCTCCTTGGGTGTCCCAAACTCTTGTGCTTCCTCTAAGGTGTCCCGAAGCCACTTAGGCTTCTTCTTCCTTGAAGACTGCTACCACACTGGTCTGTCCTCATCTGATGAACTACCAGAGGTAGAAACCCCAGTAACCTGTGAACCAGAAGTTGGAGTGCCAACAACTGGTGAACCCTGTGATCCTGAAGCTCTGTACGATGAACCTGTAACCTGAGACCAATGTTGCATGACTCGGACTCGGCAAAGACTCGGCTGGCATATGACTCGCCGACTCGGGAAAACTCGCGAAAGACTCGGGAAAAACTCAGCAAGACTCGGCAAATAAAAAAAACTTAAAATATGATAAATTTTGGACACATTAAAAAAGTTTTAAGTTAAAAAAGGGAATTTGGATTTTGGAATATATACTCACCGCTTTATATTAAAATACTTGTAAAATTATTTTCAATAGTGCCTAGTGTAAAGAGATATGTGTTAATAACATCTTAAGATTATTTTTATTTAGTTTGAAAAAAAAAGTGTTTCTTTAAATGTTTTAAATGTGGTTTAACCACAACCCACATTAATTCTGATTTGATTTTTATAAACATGAAGACCAATTTGAAATCCTATGTAAAGATATCTATAAATATGTTTTATAAAAATACAAAAAAACAATTACAATTACAACCATTCATATTTATATTAAAGTAAAACTAAATATTACAAATATAAACATAAACAATTACAATTACAACCATCCATATTAAAGTAAAACTAAATATAACAAATATAAACATTTTCATTGTAATTCGTAATAACCTTCTAATTAATAAATTCATAAATTCTGGTCACTTCCGGTCACTTCCCGAAAACAAGTTACCAAGAAATGTATTAATGTTAAAAGTGAAGGAGGCGGAGAGATCCATGAAGCGGAGAAAATCGCATTGTCCAGTTTCATGTTCTTTAGCAGGCTGACTAATCTTTCTTTGGGCGTTAGTAGATTAGTTGATTATCGCTGCTGCCTTTTCCCTTTCCCGGAAGCCGGAGCATCTTATTCTCATTTCAGGGGCCTGGTAATTAGCTCCTTTTCGTTTTGGTGTTCCACTCGATCAATTTACCCTCTCGGTTTCGATCAATGAATCCTGTTTGCATATCTTGTTCCATCTCGTTGAATGTGTGATATTTAAAAATTCCACGAAATAATATATAATGCTGGGTTGACTGGGTCTGCGGGGGTGTGTTTTCCCTTTCACGGCCAAGTCCGAGCGAGTTCAATCCCGAGTTTGGGTCAAGTCCAACCGAGCCCACGATTTTCGACGAGTCCACCAGTTACGGTGAGTGCTTCCCGAGTCTCTAGCGGTTACTCGGCCTGATAGTCAACTCGTGAAGACTCGCGAGTACTCGCGATTCTCTCACGAGTGGTGCTTCATTGCCTGAGACCCAAAACTTGTCCCCGAAGATCCTGTTGGATGAACCATTGAAACTGGAGAACCTATGCTTATATTGTGTGGTCTAGTAACCCTGAAAACTTGTGAACATGTCTGCTGCATTGAAGGTGTTGCCGCCTAATTCACACTTTAAGACACAGGAAAGTCACAACCTGCTATGTGTGTTCTTAGGGGCAAGCGAGAGCTAGGGGCCACTGTCACCACGGTCCACAACTCCTCCGTTTAGGCAAGATTCCAACAGAGCCAAGGGGGGAAGTCTCTACGGAAGACTAAGTTCCAGATTTATTAATTTATTACAAATTAAAGGGATCTTATTAAGGTGAGGCTAAGGCTTTGAGAGATGACAGTCAAACCAATGCAAGATGCAATATTTCAATGACAGTCAATCCTTTTAATATAACCAGTGCCTAAATAATGGAGTCAGAGAATGCAACTTTCAATGGATGCAATCTAAGTTAATTATCCCACAGGTTAAGTTATCTAACAGTGATATGAAAAACAAACTATGAGCAATATACACAGTTATGAAAGATTTATGAACAATGATAAATGAAAGATAATATAATCACAGTTGAGCAATATGAATAATATTAAACAATTGAGCAGTAATTATGAATAAACTTGACAATGCTTAGATAAATGGCAGAAAAAGTAAACCAGTTGATTAATACCCACAAGTTATAAAGCAACTGAAAGGAAACAAGTGCAATGTTGGAGTGAAATGCTACTGAAATGGAAATGTTATAGAACCGGTTTTGCAATGTCTCTTGGTTTATTTTAGGTAGATTTTATTAAGGTTTTTCTTTTTGAAGTTTAGTTTTTGAACCGGTGGTGTGACTACCCCAATCTAGTATTTCTCAAGTCGAAGAGGGAATGCTGGTGCGCTCAACAAAGTGGGAGCAAAGCCCACCCGTAGCTCCCAGGTCAAACCCCAATGCCCCGGTGTTCAACAAGGAGGACGTAGAACGCCTAGAGACCCCCCACGGTCTACTACTCCAACTAGCTTCCTGAGGTCACTGTTTTTAGTCAACCGAAAAAATAACAAGATGGATGCCTATTAAACTAAAACTCTTCTATCCGCTGTCGTATCTCGTGAGTACCTCGAAGGGTGATAACCGAGTAGAGGAACAGTGGCTAGTGAAGTTGTTGTTGGTTAATTTTAGGGGTAAATTTTAAGTCTTGATGATTAACATACAAGGTTAATTTTAAACTATCAACAAGATCAACCAAGCGGTATCCCTTATGGGAGGTGCTGGTACTTGATCTTGGACTGAAAAATAAAGTATGAAGATTGTAGCAGAAAAAGAGTGTTGTTCTAATTAAGCTAAGCCCCCACCTCTCCTGCTTTTCATACCCAACTTGAAGTCTCTAAAGGGAGATGACAAGTGGGACATCGGATCAGTGGGTTGTATAGTTACCCCTTTAACAGAAAATAAAAATTAAATGCAATTAGCTAAAACAATATCCTAACCACACAACAATCTCTGTAACAGAGATGATGGTCTGTAACAGAGATTGGTGGGTAAATAGAAATAAAAAATGCTTAAACTAACCTCACAACAATCTTTGTAACAGAGATGGTGGTCTGTAACAGAGATGGTGGGTAAACGGAAATAAAACTTGCAATAAATCTAAGCAACTAATTTCTAGGCTATCTCTACACTACTCATATATAGATTTACAGCAGCCTTTAAAGCTTTGGAGAATACCCCAAAGAGAACTTCTCTTTTGGGGTTTACAATCTTGAGAAGAGAAGAGAAGAAATGTAGTTTTTTGGCCCCTTTTGGACCAAACTTTTTCTGGGTTTTTTTTAGGCGATTTTGGGCAGCATGACCCCCTCTTCTGTGCACAAACCTGCAAAAAACCAGCAACTTTACTTGCTGGAATCTACTGCAGAAAACTACATTAGAAAGTTAGCACAGATTAATGTAAAACCCAGAGATTTTATTTAAAAAATTTGAACTTGAATTTTTTGAAAAAATAAAATTTCAGCATTCAGAAAATGAACTTTTAAGCATCTAAATGAAGTATTAATAGCAGATTTATAACTCTATACTAATATATAATGGAAGAAGGCCCTAAAACAAGGGTTATATTCACTATACAGTGAATAAAACCCAGTTTTAGGAGAGAAAAAAAAAATGGACGGAAATGCAAATTTGAAAAGAAACCCTTGGAGGAGCCCTTCTTAGCTTTAGATCCCTGCAAAACAAATCTATTAGAGTTGCAACAAGTAAGCAAGGAGATGAGCACAAAAATAAATCCTACAAAATACTTTGTAGAATCTTACCAATCTACTCACAAATGAAAATAGAAATACTTCTACCTACAAGTCTCTCCACAAAATACTTTGTGGAGAGCTTCCAAGCTAAACAAATGCAACAATAATTGATAAATCCACAAGGTTACTTCACTAATCCAAGCATGAAATGAAAGATCCACACCAACAATTTGCCTCCAAAGCTTTCTTCTATTATAACCCAACTAGGGCAAGATTCAATACAACAATAGCAAGAGGCTTGGGCCAAATGCTTGAGAGAATATGAGAGGAGAATAGGGAAAGATTTCAGCAGCATAACAATAGCATGAGAGAGATCTCTAAAATGAGGGAGTGAGACCCTCATTATATAGTTGAGGAGCAACCCCAACCCCTTGAAGATCAATGGTCAAGATTAGATCTAGATCTAGATTAGATCTCCACCACTAGATCTAGGTTTTTTGACTTTGCACCCCTCTCAACCAATCAAATAGCCTAGGCGCCCTCTCAATCCATGGCTTGAGTGCTTGATCCATGCCTCAGCCATTCTACACCCTTAGATCTAGGGTTTCCATGACTCAAGTGGGGGTCCCTTTGACTCAAATTTTAATTTTTATTATTTTAATTTTTTATCTTTTATTTTTTTGTTTTTATCTTTTATCTTTTTATTCTTTTATTTTAATTTTAATTTTTAATCTTTTAATCTTTTATTTTATCTTTTACTTTTTATTTTTATCTTTTTATTTTTAAATCTTTTAATCTTATATTTTTTATTTTTATCTTTTTTATTTTAAATCCTTTTTTTATTTTCTTGTTTTTATTTTTCTTTGTTCTTTTATTTTAATTTTAATTTTTAATCTTTTATTTTTTTAATTTTTATTTTTTTAATTTTTAATTTTTAATCTCTTATTTAAATCTTTTCCTTTAAATATTTTATTTTTTATCTTTTATTAAGACAAG
>LPNX010275264.1:76226-109030 GCA_001517045.1 Pseudotsuga menziesii | reverse complement strand
ATTAATCCACACCCTTGGATTAATTTTAAATCAATGGCTTAAAAGCTTAATCCAAGTCTTAACCATATTAACCTTTAGATCTAGGTTTTAGACTAAATATTCATTATTACATTAGCTTTTATGTAAATGGAAAAATCATGGACCCCTTTGACTCAAATTTTAATTTTTTAATTTTTAAACTTTATTTTATCTTTTACTTTTTGTTTTTATCTTTTTTATTTTTAAATATTTTAATCTTTTTACTTTTAAATTTTTTAATCTTTTACCTTTTATTTTTATCTTTTTACTTTTAAATCTTTTAATATTTTATTTTTTATTTTCATCTTTTTACTTTTAAATCTTTTAATCTTTTTATTTAATCTTTTACTTTTTATAATTTCTATCTTTTTATTCTTTCATTTATTTTAAATCTTTTTTTAAATTTTATCTTTTTATTTTTAAATCTTTTAATCTTTTATTTTCAAGTTTATATTTTTTATCTTTTATCTTTTATTTTATCTCTCATTTTTTATTTTTTTATTTTTGCTTTTATCTTTTATTATTATTATTATTATTATTTATCTTTTATTTTATTTTTATTTTTAATCTTTTATTTTTATTTTTATTTTTTAATTTTTTAACTTTTTTTAATTTTTTAACTTTTATTAATTTTTGATCTTTTATTTTTTTATTTGTATCTTTTTATTATTTATTTATTTTTATCTTTTATCTTTTTTTAAGACAAGAGGGGCACCCCACTTAGGAGATCTTCAGACATTTACTTGGATCACCTCTTAACTAGGCTTTGACTTTAGCCACTTACATTCAAGATAAATTTTTAACCTTAGACTTAGGCTAAATACACATTTCACCTTAGATTTAAAATTTTTAATTTAATTTTTAAATTTTTCAATTTGACTTAGGAAAAATTAAAAAATAACTTAAAATTTAATATCTAAGCCATGGGGGGTGTAAAAAACTTTGGAATAAGTTTTCCTAGGCTTAGGAATCCCCAAACTAACTTACCATGGCATTTCTTGATTTTTTACTTCAAAATCAAGAAATGTGAATTTTGACTTAGGGAATTTTAATTAATTCCCTAGGAAAAATAGACCCCTCTTGACCAAAATTGGTCTATCTCTTCAACCACTTATCGGAAAGACATGAGACTCGAAGCAGTGGCTTAGGGGGTTTCATAGCAATTTTACCTTGCATTCATAGCCCCTATTACAAAATGTCATGCTTGAGCAATTACATTATTACATCAAAACTTAGTTAATTAACCACCAAGGGGTGAAATTAATTAACTAAAAAAAAAATTAATAAAAATATAATAACATAACGAAACTCCGCAAGACTCTAGACAAATGTCTAGCATGGTCATGAATAACATTTGAAACCTTAGCCACCCCATGGACTTGACTGCTAGAACGCCCGTCACCACTTTGGAGGATTTTGAGTGAAAAACCAAACCGATTAAACTCGTTTATACAACAAGATCAATTGGAAAGGGAAAAAAAACACTCGATGAGGGGACTTCCCTAACAACCCGTTCCATGGTGTGGCATCCGTATCATATGACCCATATTAGCACATAAAATTACATTAATTTTCCCACGCAGGGGAGCGGACATTTCGTTTTACAAAGGGGCAATTGCCCTACAGAAGTGAAAAATCCTCAGATTTTTCCAAGGTATGACTTGTACAATTATGTACATCTTCATGTACATGGAGTTGCCACCTAGTCGAAATAGGTGGGCAACAGCCCCTATTACAAAATGCCAAGGTTCAAGAGATTACATTATTACATCAAAACTTAATTAATTAACCACAAAATGGTAAAGTTAATTAATTAGGAAAAAATTCAAAATAAAATTAAAATCTTAACGAAATTCCGCAAGACTACAAGATATGCCTAGCATGGTCACGAATAACATTTTGAACCCTTAGCCACCCCATGGACTTGATTATTAGAACGCCCGTCACCACTTTAGAGGATTTTGAGTGAAAAACCTAACCAATAAAAATCGTTAAAGAACAAGATTAATTGAAAAGGGAAAAAACACTTGATGAGGAGACTTCCCTAACAATCAGTTCCATGGTGTGGCGTCCATATCATATGACCCACACTGGCACATAGAATTACATTAATTTTCCCACGCAGGGGAGCGGACATTTCGTTTTACAAAGGGGCAATTGCCCTGCAGAAGTGAAAAATCCTCAGATTTTCCAAAGTACAAACTGCACATAATGTACATCTTCAATGTACATGAGGTTGCCACCTAGTCGAAATAGGTGGGCAACAGAAGGTACCTGTGAAACTACCTGAGGTGCGGGAACTTGCTGCTCTTCCTGCTTTGATTGTTAGACCTCTTGAAGGCCCGCTCCTCCTCAAATCTCACTTCCCTCCTCACAACAACCTTCGTCTGAGAAGGAACATAAATGTGGAAGGACTTCGAAGTCTTATCATACCCCATAAAGATGCCTCTCTCTACTGTGGGCTCAAACTTTGTCCTCTTCTTAGAAGGGACATGTGAGTAAGTCAGGCAACCAAATATCCTAAAATGACTCACCTCAAGCTTCTTGCCTGTGAAACTCTCCTCAGGTGTCTTGTTCTCCACGACACGATGGGGACTTCTGTTATGAAGATAAACAGCTGTACTGCATGCCTCTGCTCAAAGGAAGAAAGGAAGAGACTGATCATGTAACATAGCTCTAGCTGCTCCAACAATAGATCTGTTCTTCCTTTCTGCCACTCCATTCTGCTCAAGAGTGTATGGAACAGTCTACTGCCTCCAAATGCCCTCCTGTCTGCAATATCCATCGAACTCCTTGGAGGTATACGGACCCTCGTTATCCGATCTGAGATCCCATATCTTCCTCCATGTTTGGTTCTCCACAATAACTTTGAACTCTTGGAACCTCTGCAAGACCTCCTCAGATTTCTTGCTCTTCAGGAAGTAGATCCAGGTCTTCGTGGAATGGTCATCGATGAATGTCACATAATACTCGAACCCTCTCTGAGAAACAACTGACATAGGTCCACACAAATCAGAATATATCAAGTCAAGAACCCTTGTTGACTTGATATCACTGCTAGTGAAAGCAGCCTTGGTGTACTTTCCCAAAGCACACCCCCTGCAAACATCACTATGCTTCGTGTTGAACTCAGGAAACCCTGTTACCACCATATATCTCAACATACGCAAAGCTGGATGATGTAGATGAGCCATCCTCCTCTGCCACAACTCACAAAGCTCGCTGCTGCTGCTATGTGCCAAAGCATGCTGGGGCCGAAACAAGAGCTTGTACAATTTCCCACATCTGCTTCCAATAGTATAGGATGTAGATGATCTTGCAGTCTTGGGAAACACACGCACATGTCCATTCAGGAAGGACACCCCAAGACCCCGATCCTCGATCATGGAAACTGAGATCAAGTTCTTCTTTAGCCTAGATACATATAGTACATCTCTCAAAATCATGGGACTCATGGAGTTCCTCTGAAAATGGTCCCACGCCCAACTGCTTTGACAACTGTGTCATCCCCCAACACTACCTCCACATCAATCTCTGACTATGAAAGCTCGGAGGAACATCTCTCGAGCAACAATCATGTGGCTCGAAGCTCCACTATCAATATACCACATGCTGGCGGTGGATGCACTCACAGAATGACCTGTCAACAAGGAATATTCCCTCTCACTATCAACATCCGCACTGGTGATGATGGATGCTCTCTCTCTATCAACATGTCCAGTGCAAAGAGAAAACTCTCTCTCAAATCTCGCTATAAAATCATCAACTTCAGCTGAGGCTGTTGTCTGTTGTCTCTTCTTCTTCTTCTTGCTTGGACCCTGTGATGCTAGTGCCCAAATGCCTGATAAGCAAAACACTTGATTTTGCTTAAGTCCTTCTTCTGTCCACCCTGTTGCTGCTGCTTGGTCCCACCCTGCTTGGGACCCTTCTTCTTCTTTCCCTTTGCAGTCAAAGCCACATTCTCCTCATTGTGAAGAGTTGCCGTGTACAAGACCTCTCTTGGTCTCCTCATGTACAAAATCATCCCACAGTCTCTCCCATGAAGGTAAGTTCTCCCTGCCCACTATAGCCTGCACAAAAGCACCCCAAGGCTTGGAAGCCCCATTCACTGCTGTCAGCGCAAGCTCAGTAGTTGCAACTACCTCCCCAACTACTTCTAGCTCATCTCTAACCTCAGATATTCTGGTAAGGTAAGATGTCACTCCCTCTCCACCATTCATCTTTATACTTTTCAGCTTCACCCTTAGAACCATTTTTCGGTTCTCATTAGTGCTCTGGTATAAACGGGTTAAAGCACTCCACATTTTATGTGCACGGTCTTTACCTGAAATGTGTGGAATGATATGGTCTTTAACTGCATCAAGAATAATTCTTCTAGCCTTACAGTCCTTCTTGGTGAAAGCTGATAACGCTGCTGCATCTGTGGGAGCGGGAATATGAATGGGGTTGGCTGTAGTATTCTTTACCACTTCATCCCAAAGTTCATTTTCCTCCAAAATCAACATAATCCTAGCCTTCCATGGAACAAAATTCCCTGTCCCATCTAGCCTATCTTCCAACCTAAGTCTTGTAGCCATCTTACTGTTAACCCAACAAGGTGATGTCCACAAACAAAAGAATTTACTGAGTTCTGGAAATTACTGTCTGCCTGCAATAATTTTAATTTTATGCCCAAACTTGCTCTGATACCATGAAAGTTTTCAGAGTTTTCAACCCACTCGGTTTCAATGTCAAATTTTCAGTGTTTAATGCCCAACCCAATTTTCACGTGGGTGGAAATTGCACAATATATTTCAGACAAATAAAACACTGCTGAAACTCACTTTTAATGACAGAAAATTAAATAATAAATGCACACCATAAAGTTCAGACGATTTTTAGCAAACTTGCCAGGGAAAAACCCACAAGGGGAAAACCTGTTTGGAGAGAGATATTTTTATTTCTTTAGCAAAATATAGAACAACAATTACAGGAGAAAATACAACTTATCTCCATTGCAATAAATGCACCCAGAACTTCCTCGAAATCTGTGTGCCAATGCCTCGAATTTTGTGCCAAGTACAAAACCTCATTTTTTGTGCCTGCTGCCATGAAAATTGTGCAGAAAACAGAATCTTGATTTCTGTGCATAAAGTACAGTTCGTACGGTCCTCGAAAATCATGGCTGAGTCTGTGCTCGATTTCTGTGTTCAGTACGACCTCGTTTTTTGTGCCAACAATCTTGGGATTCGTGCCCATAAGTCTCCTCGAAACTTGTGCTAAAAAAATCATTGTTATACGGTCTCCTCGGGATGCGTGTTGTTTCTAAATCTCTTTGCCTCGAAAATCGTGCTGTCTAAAAAATCATGCTGTTGAAAAAAAACTCGCTGCCCGGAAATTTGTGCTCCTCTCTCAGCTCTCTCCTTCACTCTCTTCTCAAAAGTGAATGCACATTGCCTTTCCTTGCCTTTTTTGGTGAAAATTCTAGGGTAAGTGAATGGTCTTCTAATTCAACGGTTGAGATTGGCTTAGATGAGTGGATGAGATTAAATGCTCATCAAATCTCATTTAAAAATAATTGCACTCACCTCACTTAAATTTTTCCAAAAGTGTCTTTAATCTCTTAAGTCAAATTAAATGCTCATCTCAAGTCATTTAATGCAAGGGTCACTTTATTTCCCCCTATTAAGTGACTAAGGCAAAAGTCACCTAGGGGAACACTTTCCTAGGTACAAAAATCAACAAATTTGAACAGTATGAAGTGGAGAAGACTAACCAAAAAGAGAGAGAGGTAGAAATAGGGAAGAATAGGCATCTTGCAGAAATGATGAGATCTACCCCTCATTCTGAATATGAAGGCTCCTCATCCATACCTTCTCCCAATTTCAGGTATACCTTTCAGACTTCAGTATGTTCCTCCCTTACAAACAAATGTATCCCAAAAAGGGAGAATAGCCGAAGTTATTTCTCACCTCAAAACACCTCTAACAATGCTGCTGCTTCTCGACCAATTCAACCCACCATAGGTGCCCATTGGAAAAAGAAATACAAAGTAACTGCTCATGAGTACATAGCTAGATGGTGGTATGATGCAGATACCCCCTTTAATGCTGCCCGCTCATCATATTTCCAACCTATGTGGGATTCTGTTGTTACTGCTGGTAAGGGCCCTAGTATGCATGACTTGAGAGGATCTCTTTTGCAGAAAGAGATCAAATCCTTGGGTGAATATTTCAAGGAGTTCAAAGAATCATGGGCTATAACAGGATGCACTATCATGTCAGATGGATGGTCCGATGCAAAGAACCGAACCATCATAAACTTTCTTGTTTCTTTCCCACAGGGAACCTTGTTTTTGAGATCATATGATGCATCTGATAAGGTGAAAGATGCAAATTTGTTATTTCATCTTTTTGTTGAGGTTGTTGAGGAGGTGGGGGTAGCTAATGTTATGCAGGTCATCATGGATAATGCCTCTAACTATGTTCTTGCTGGTAAGATGTTAGAGGAAAAGTACACAACAATATTTTGGACCCCATGTGCTACACATTGCATAGACCTCATGCTCGAGGACATATGCAAACAGGATTGGATCAAGCACACTGTAGAACACGCCAAAAGCATCACAAGATACATCTACAACCACTCATGGGTATTGAGCTTGATGAGGAAACACACACAGGGCAGGGAACTTGTTAGGCCTGCCATTACTAGATTTGCAACTCATTTTCTCACGTTGCAATCTCTCCTTGCTCAAAGATAGAACTTGGAACAAATGGTTTCAAGTAAATGGGCCCGCAGAACAGATGGAAAAGAAACCAAGAAGAAAATCTTGGAAAGATCATTTTGGAAAAAAGCAGTAGAGGTTTTGAAAATTATTGAGCCACTTATTAAGGTGTTGCGGTTGGTGGATGGGGAAAGATTGGCCATGGGATACATTTATGAGGCCATGGATCAGGTAAAGAAGCAAATAAGGGCAACATAGAAGGATACAGTGGCCAAGTATGGGCCTATCTGGGATATCATCGATAGGAGATGGAACACTCAACTCCATCGCCCTATACATGCAGTTGGGTATTTCTTGAACCCAAGGTATCATTACAGAGCTCAGTTTGGAGAAGATCAGACCGGTGAGGTCAAAGATGGATTGTATGAGTTCCTTGGGCGCATGGTCCCAAATAAGATGGAGCAGTTGGAGATACACCAATATTTTACCCCTTTCACTAGAGCCACAGGTACCTTTTCCAAACCTGTGGCTAAGGTTGCAAGAGATAAGGACCAACCAGGTAAAAAATTCCATTGTTTTTATTCAATTTAGTTGTTTAATTTTTAAAATTTAATAACTTCAATATTTAGTTAAATTCACAATCTAATTCGTTGATTCAACTCCATTTGCACTTGCAGCAAGTTGGTGGGAGTCATTTGGTGGGAAAGGCATTCAATTGCAAAAGTTTGCAATTTGAATCCTTAGTCAACCATGCAGTTCTTCCGGGTTTGAGCGCAACTGGTCTGTCTTTGAGTGGATTCACATGAAGAAGAGAAACCGTTTAGAGCAAAACCGGTTAAATGATCTAGTCTTCGTGCAGTACAACCTCCGCTTAAGGCGCAACCAATTGATGAACAAAAGATCTGATATAGATCCTATTGTGTTGGATGATATTGATCCAACCTTAGATTGGTTAGTGGAGACTCAAGAACTCGAGTTTGATCCAGATTTTGATATTGAGCTAGATGCAGTCGGTCATGTTACTGTGGAAGCAGAACCATTATTATCACTACCATCATCAGTTCATGCTGATGCAGGTGCAGAATCTAAATCCATAATATTTTTCTTCTACCATTGAATAATATGAGTGTTTCAATATAATATATAGTAATAATTTGATACAACTATCGAATCTTGATATAAAATTATTTCATTCCAAATATGGCAGGCACTAGTAGGGAGGGACAGATGCAGGGACCTGTACATCTTGATCCACGTCCACCTTGTGCTTTTACGCATTTATCTAGTACTCTAGGTAGTGTTGCTCCTACTGCAACAATTGTAGATGACCTTGAGGGGTTTGAGCCTGAGCCAGATGCCATTGCTTATGTCATTGCTAGTTCAGGTTCTAGTTCTAGCAGTGGTGATGAGTTTGATTATTGATCATGTTGATCAATGATGTAGTGGCATACTTATTACTGACATCATAGCATTTTGTTTTTTGGACTCTATCACTCTACATCATATATGCCATTTAGGCATCTTTGATTATGTATTTTCATTTTGTTCAGTCTTTCATATATGAATTATGTATTGCTGCTTGCAGCCTTGCACATTGGCACAGTACCCTTCGTGCAATTTTGATATGTTCACCCTTATATGGTATATATATGATCATACTTTGGATGTTTTGTCTCTAATGCTTTGGAATGATGGATTATAATCTTTAAAATATCTTTATTCTTTAAAATTTAAATATTTTATGTGTTTTTTAGTAAACCGTGTCATTAAAATCAAATCGGCTGAGTCATTGCCAAGTCCGAGTCTGAGTCTGAGTTGACCCTCGGCTGATTTCGAGTTTTAAAACATCCGAAGGATGCTATGCTAGGATTGGGATATTTTAAAGCTAGAGAAAATGAGTTCATTAAAGACAGTAGCAATTGTGTGTACTAGGTGTTCCATCCTATACATAGAACTGCCATAGGGAGAGGAGGCATGAGTTGACCTGGATATATGTCAGAGAGAGAGAGAGAAATTCAGCTTGCTTGTAAGCATTAGACCTGGAAAAAGTTGTTTCTTGCTTCCTCTGTAGGTAAAAACACACCGGCAAGATTGTTCATACCTCTCTTTTTGAACTTCATTCTATGAAGCTGCAGCAAATGAGACCATTGTCTACTCAAGCACAAAACGATATCCTTCTACCTAAAGTAAAGAATAATGGATTGGAAGCTGCGCATGTTCATCTCAATGTAAGCAGACATGGAAGCATACAATGGAGTTACAACCATTGTTGTGCAATTCTCTCCTACAAAGGTTATTTGAAGTTGTCTCAAGTCTTAAATCTCAAATATATTTGTATGCAAGATACTCTTATGGGAGTCCAGGCATTTTATTTCAGTTTGATATCTTTTTTTTCCCAAGGAAAACCTTGTGGGGAAACCCCCAGACACTTCCCTGCATTTTGTGAATGACACCAGTGTAAACCCGTCAGCACTGATGACAGTGCCTGACCCGGTAAGGACATTGAGTGAGGCACACAACAGAGGCAGCCAGCCCAGGCGATTGACACTGAGACCTCCTGCATGAAGCTCAAACTCAACCACTTGAGCTATCCCACTGGGCTATTTCAGTTTGATATCTGGATGCATGTGGCATACTATAGATCCAGGACACGTTATCTTTGTATGTTGTTCCTTAGTAGCTTATAACTTATAGGTTATCTCTTCTAGTATCAGTTTACTTATTATCGTCATTGATGCTGTGAGATATAACTGTGTATAATGTCTGGATTAAATTCAGTCTATTGCAAGCTTCCCTTAAAGTTTTCAGTGTTTACTGAAAGTCGTTAAGTGTATCTTTAAGTTTATTCATCATATATTTCCCATATGTTGAGTTATACTGAAGGGTGTTGGTTGTTCTCAGTTCAACTTTTTTTGAGAGGTGTTGTGAGTTGACATCGACCACCATGTTTGCGGCCTTTCTATATCACTTGTTCTCAATAACTTCACATATTTCTTGCAGCCTTTTTCTTAAAGTGCGTGTGTTTGCATTTATGGGAGGGTGAACAACTTCTTCATAGGAAACTGTTAACTTTGCCTATCATGTGTTTTGTCCTGAATTTCTGGTACAGATTTACATAGCTGTCCTCTTTTGGCCTTTAGATCTGGTTTTCAATGCCACACATCCATACAGAGGTTATAATAATTAAATCTGCAGCCTTTCCAACATACATTTGGCCTTTTGTCATATTGATAAAGAGAAGCATCCAGAAGTTCATATTATACAACTGCAAGAAAATATGATGAAAAACTTTAAGATGTGTATTGCAATATCATTTGATTCTCTCCTGAAGTTGTCAAAGAAATAATATACACTATCCATGTTCAAGGAGCCTTGTGCTCTACTATTAGGATGGTAATGAGTTTTTGACACAACTGTAGGTTATCATGAGAAGATTTTTGTATCTAGATATCATTAAGAAAGAATGCTTGAATTATTACACTAGGCTTGTTGGAAAAAATGGGCTACACTTTAGCACTTTACACAGAATTATGGTACAGCGTGACAAATTTTCTTGCCACATGAAGGTTGAAATACATACATGAAAGGATACAAAAATTTACTTCTGTAGAGTCCCATCACCAGATTGCATACAAGTAGACCTACCCCACATATTCTTAAACAACTGCTTTCATTGCCAGTTTTTAACCAGGGATATAGTCACGAAGTGACTCTTTCAATTTTTGAAATGTCACAGGTTTTGCAACAAAGGAGTCCATGTCATTTGCATAACATTCAGCAATATCCTCGGCCAAAGCATTGGCTGTCATCTGCAACAAATCAGGAGTCTGTTAAGTAATTTCAAGGCTTCCTAGACAACACCCAGGCACTTAGGGGCAAAAGTAAACATGTGCTCATGCATGAACTGCCAATCCAAGAATGCCAATAAAATTTGCTATTGGTTATGCAGCTTTTTGGATTGAAAAAGAAAGCTATCAAAATTTATGATAAAGTTGAATTGTGGAAATGGATTGCTTTCACTTACTGCAATTATTGGTGTTCTCTTCCTGTGAAAAGATTTTACTCGGCAGTCCAGTTGGGGATCTGTAGAACAATCAGATCTACCCACTCCTGCTGCTTCAGCAGCATCCCAATTACCTGTCAGCTCATATGCACGAACCAATCGAGTGGCTTCCAGGCCATCCATTACTGGCATACGAACATCCTGCAGGGTTCAGCATAACTGTCCCATAGTGTCATAAATATATAAATTGTTGGGTTTTAATCTATATCAAAACTTGCACCCAAAAAAGTCCAGGAGTAGTAATAACAGTCTTTTCATTAATATGCAATAAATGGGCATAATCAGTATTTTAATCAAATAAATTTGTAAATTTTGTATTACCATAGAAACTTGCTCTATATTAGAAGGTTTAAACTCTAGAGCTATATAATTGAGCAATTGAACAACACAACTTCAATGATCACTCACAGATTTGAACTTTTGCATTATTAGATTTGCATGTTAGAATATACAAATATAAAATAATTAGGCAAAATCTTATGTTCAGGAGTGATGAAAAAAACTACTGGTTTAAACCTACTGCACTTGGGTAGTATTTTAATAAACCATCTTTAGAATCAAATAAAATGACCATGCCCCATTGAAAATTCTTTTTGGCCTCAAATTACTTGTGTCTTTAGACAGGAAATATGGAAGCAATCTTCATTTCTTCAATTAATTGTGATTCCCCCTGAAGGCATCATTTTCAAGGGACCTGTTAGAGCACAAAATTGCATGGGCAAATTTTGGGTCAATTAGAAAAAATTGGTTAAATTTTGGTGGGCGTGGGTCTTTTCTCTTATCAATTTTTTTGTTGTCTTTATCTTTTCATTATTACTCTTTCCTTGTCTTTTTCTTTCTTCCTTTTCCCTTTTCTTCTTCTATGGTTGATTTCTGGATTGTGTAGGGTGCAGAGCTCCTATTGTGCCGCATTGTCCTTCTGAGTTACATGCTATATCAATGCACCCATGCATCATTGCATGACCATCCCACTGCACTCTCGCATTGCCACATTCCATTACCCTCGCACATTAAATCACCTCCCTCTGCATTCCTTGCTCCCTACCACACACTTCACCATCTCCACCCTTCACATCACAATGGGGGATGTGGAGCGCAAAGAAATTCAACCCTTTTCACACACATACGTGTTGAATTTTAGCATTAGCATCTATGCTTTAATTTTTGGAGACTGTAAGATAGATAACAAAAGACAAGTGCAGAGATAATCAAAACATCAACACAAAGAACACAAGATGTTTTTCACGGGGAAACCTTTAAAGGACAAAACCCCCAAAAGCATTAGTAATTCATCTCTTAAATGAGATGGCTGAGTTTGCAATCTCTGAATTCTGAGATGAATGTCCTTCAATAATTGTCAAACCCTAGCAGGCTTGATCAATTTCACCCTCAACAGAATTTGACCAAAATTGTCATAAAGACAAATTTCACGAAAAATGCACATTAGGGCTACTGCCCAGATTTTCTTTCTGCTGTCCAAAGTTAACAAAAGAGTTGCCAGAGATTTTCTGTAGACTGCCCAGATTTGCAGTAGCTGCCTGAATTCTGTTTCCTGTTGCCCAAATCCTCTGTCCTGTTTCCAGGATCAACTTTCCTGCTGCCTGTGAATGTGACAGACTGTCTGAGGTCTGCCCGAATTCCGTGAGTGCTGCCCGAGGATGGTGATGACTGCCCATAGCCTGTAACAGCCTTCTCGAGCCCTGTTAAGGCTACCCGTGAAGCTTATAGCCTGCCTGAGCCCTGTCTGTGTATGCCCAAGCTGAGGAACAGCAGATCCGAGGTCTGCCTGTGAAGTATAGCAGGCTGCCTGAAGTAGCCTGGAGCTTCCCGTGACCAGACGGATGAGAAGGAGGCAATTCTGGGTCTATTCTTCTACCTGTGATGATGGGCAAGTTGCCCGTGAGTCTGATCGAGGCTTCTGTGGAGAATTAGAGCATCCCATTAAGAGATAGAGCTACCCTAGATCCACCCTTCTGTTGTTTTGCTAGCCGTAGGGAGAAACCCTAGTTGAGAGTGATGATGGTGATGCCCTAGCTGTTTAGGGTTGCTGCTGCTGACCATGAGTGCAAAGAGAGATGCCCTAGCTAGTAAGCCACCATGCTAGGGCATAAGAAAAGATCCAGATGCATGCTCTTCACTAAAACCAGCAAAGTCTTCAAGGGAGCAGTCCAACTGTTGATCATGTAGTATTTCCAAATGAAATGTAATTGATCTTCTTTTATAGCCTTTTAGTCACTTGGATGTGGACATTACACATAAGAATAAAATAATAGGGTTTTATTCTTTTACCCTTTTGAATTTTACTTTCAAGGTACTAATGATCTTTCTGTATTTTCACTTTGACTTCTTAGTGGTCCAAGAGTCCTTATGTATTTTTGAGTTTTACCTTTTAGTCGTCTTCAAGTGACCTGTGATCAATACAAGTGGTCATAGGGGTCCTTCATACCCACTCAAAGTACATCATCATAAATAGGGAGAATTACTAATGCTTTTATTTTGCATTCCTTGTGCCACCAAGATAGGGTACTAGGTGTCTTAACAAGGGGTAACTAATCCCTGGAGGATATCACAAAGCCCACAGATCAAGGGTAGGAGTGCCTCACATGCCCAGACTCGGTCTAGGGCTTATAGTGATGTCTTGGTAACTAACCAGGTGCCTCAACCCTAGGCTGTATCAATTGACTCAATGTCAAATACTTGGTAATTGACCAAGAACCTCCATTCTACCGGAGAATGGCCCTCAGCCCTAGGCTGAGTTCCCTAGCCTGGTTCATCTTCCTGGTAACTGACTAGGTGCCTCCATTCAATGAATGGCCACTCAGCTCTACGATGAGTTCCCCTAGTGCTTAGACCAGTTCCTCTTCCCGGTAACTGACCAGGTGCCTCCTTTCAAAGAATGGCCACTTAGCTCTAGGTTGAGTTCCCCCAGTGCTTAGACTGATTCCTCTTCCTGGTAACTGACCAGGTGCCTCCATTCAAAGAATGGCCACTCAGATCTAGGCTGAGTTCTCCCAGTGTTTAGACTGGCTCCTCTTCCTGGTAACTGACTAGGTGCCTCCATTCAAAGAATGGCCACTCAACTCTAGGCTGAGTTGCCCCAATGTTGGACTGGTTCCTCTACTTGGTAACTGACCAAGTGCCTCCATTCTCCAAGAGAATGGCTCTCGATGCTGCTTAGGAAAAAACAACGATATGTTGCTTTGCGTTCCACCTCAAGGAACCTAAGACCTCACCAACAAAGCAAACAAAAGGACAAGGAGATGCCAAGTGGTACAATGAAGCCCTGCCACTTGGCCTTGGGTATACATGTGGCAGGACAATGGGACAGGGGTTTTTTGTAGACAAATTGTAGCCATGGGGAACCTAAGGTGGATGGTGAGGCACTGTCAGAGGGCATGGAGATGATGGCGTGGCAATGATGATTGAGCATGGGCACAACAATCAAGCTACAAAATTATCATGTGGGAAGGAAAATATAAAAGTGCCATAGCCTCGACCTTTCACCTTGATATAAAGTGGCAACCTTTTTCAATATAAATATGGTGTTATTCATATCATCCATATGGTATAAATGAAAAAGGGAAAATCTAATGATCAGGATTTGATGGGAGTGGAGATTCACAACTGTGGTATAAATGAAAAAG
Organism: Pseudotsuga menziesii; assembly: GCA_001517045.1. Classification (NCBI taxonomy): domain Eukaryota; kingdom Viridiplantae; phylum Streptophyta; class Pinopsida; order Pinales; family Pinaceae; genus Pseudotsuga; species Pseudotsuga menziesii. Next base: position 94,599 of record LPNX010275264.1, on the reverse strand, counting down.
GGGAAAATCTAACGGCCAGAATTTGATGGGAGTAGAGATCTATGACTATTGTAGCTCATCCTTTAAGAGAGCATAAATTTTGCTCTGGTAAAGCAAAATGCTTAAAACATAGGTTATTGAAGAGCCCTGGAGGTAAGAAACTAGATGAAGAGGAATTCCACATTTTTAATATCCAGTTGTAGTGCATCAAGTGTCTTGAAGATTTAAGGTTCTAATAAAGGTCTAGTTTGATGCATGTTACTCATCGTTGTTTTGTAGATTGTTTGAATGGCATGAAAGAAGGCAATATGTATTTATTGTAGGTTATGGATCCACCCAAGAAATTATGAGAAGCCTAAAATGTGCCATAATGCAAGGAGAGAGGAAGACCGCTTATTGATGGCTGGAACTTAATAGGATATCAAATTTGACTCCATCAAATAAGAGTTTTTTGCTATAATTGAAAGGAGAATTTGGAAGTATGGACAAAAATTAATGAAACCATTGGTTTTAAGATGATAAAGGTGTTCTTCCTTTACCAAACAAGCCCAAGGACATGTTATCATATACATTGTAGTTGGGCTACCATGATGCAATGTATGGATATTTTGTCACTTTTCAGAGCCAGCTCCATTATATGGGGATACAACATGGATCAAGTTTTAGCCTGAGCCATTAAGATCCTTCTTTAGTAGAAGATGTAGAGCACTCCCTTGCCATGACTGAAATTTCCTAGTCTATTGAGACGACCTTGGTGGTGACACAGTCCATTTGAGCAGAGCAACAAAGATGGTACACATTTGACAGATTGACACTTTAGGTAGAGACATGTATGTGGTTGAGCAGGTATATAGGTGGTATATGGATTTATGTTGTCTCTATTGTTTATTTTAGTAGCTATGACTTGACATTTGTTAGCTTGTGAGGGTACTATCTTGTTATGAATGACTTATATTGTGAGTAGTTATGCAGTCTTTTATGCAAGGCCTTTATGTATGCTCATCTTGAACAAACTTAGTCATCCTGCTATGTTGGCACCACTTACCTAGACTTGAACTTTGACTTTTGAGATTGAGGACACCTTTCTCCCCCACTTAAATTTATGATGACAGACCCCATGTTGTTTTGTGTCTTGGATCTGAGTTGTGCAACAAAACTTGCAGAAGCCTTGATCCTTCTGGGCTAGGAGAACCCGCTGGTGTTGGTTCCTGAGCATAGGTGAGATGGGTTTTGAAGCCTTGACCTCTTTGGTCAGTTGCCCTCGATGTTTGGTCCTGACTGTGGATATTCCCCCTAGTTGCCTGAAGAGTTGTCAGCTAAAACTTGAAGCAACTACCATCATTACATGCATTATGTTATATGTGCCTTATCTTATGAAATGCAAGCCCATGAATAAATTTGCAAACTGTCTTTAGACCAAAGGTTACTTGGGCGCGGGAGTGAGAAGCGAAATTTTCATAAGCTTCCGGTTTGGAAGCGTTTCAGAAGCATTTTTTATATAATATATATTTTTAATATATTTTGATGCATATATGCCAACAAATGCTTGTAGAATGTTGAATTAGTTATGGAAAGCATAAAAACATGAAATAACCATAACATGATAAATCATAATACCATATAACATCATTCATCAACCATCAATGATTCAATCAATTATCATATACTAGTGAATTTGTCAAAGTTCAAACATAGGTCCATTATCCATAACATCAAGTTATCAAGATCAGTGCCACTTTGGTTTTCACAAAATCAGTGGCCCAGTGCAATTCAAGTTTGAAGTTTGAAGTTATCATATGTTTCTCTACGATACTATAATCAAAATCAGTGGCCCAGTGCAATTCAAGTTTGAAGTTTGAAGTTATCATTTGTTTCTCTACGATACTATAATCAAGATCAGTGCCTTAAAATGGGGTCAGATAGTACAGTTAAAGTAGATATAAAGGAAAATATCAATAAATGTCAATTATGTAGTAAATGATCAGTGCCAATATAGAATCTAGATGCCCAATCGCAAAGGTTTACTGTCGTACGTTAGCTTTTTAATCAGATCTTAACAAATGGCTTGATCTATAATCAAAGTCTGCAAAGTCATGTATAAATCAGTATCAAAACCTTATAGATAGAGTTAAAGACTAACGATAAAGCAATATCATAGACCAAAGTCTTTACAAAATCAGTAAGTGTCCAAGACCACAGTAACTTAGTCAAATATCATAACTATGTCGCTGTTACAGTGTATTTCAAAAGTCTAAATGGTTGTTTATCATCAACAACTACTAGCAGCAAGTAACAGTATATACCAGCATCAATGTAAGGTAATAACATCAGTAGTTATCAGTGATATTAAGTATTAACAGTGAGGACTGGCATCCACATTAAGTGTAGTTCATCATAAGTTAACTCTGTGCTGATATGTGGCAGTTAATCAAGTTAGCAGAACATGAATTGTAAATCAGATCTCTAATGCATTTGTCAGATCAAATTGGCATAGTACTATTTCAGGATCAAAACCAGTACAATAAGTTTGCAACAAAGGAAATTAGTACTTTGTATGTTGATAGAGAACAACAATATATATTAGAACATGTTTCCAAATTATGCCACCCACACATTGCTATCAAAATGTATTGAATCATTTATAAGTCACTGTAATAAAGCCCTCCTCCTTCCCTCCAAAAACCAAATCGCGTCCCTTTTCTCTCTTCCGCGGGTCGTGGGTGTCGTTTAATGGGGGAAGCACTGTAGGAAGCGACGGGAAGCGCTGATGGAAGCGTCGGGAGCAAAGCCGGAAGCGTGGGAGGAAGCAATGGAAGCGTCGGCGAAGCACGAAGGAAGTGTGCGCTTCCGGACAGAGCAGGAAGTGAAATTTTGAAGGACGAGTGGTGTTGTCACATATATAGTAGCCAGGCTACCATATTCTATTTTTCAGACACAGCACATTTTTTCAGCCAGATCTCTTACATATGAGATGCTGAGATGAGCAGTTTTGACGGATCATTATTGTATTAGTGGACTATTGTACTCTTCCATGTTAGCACTGAGTCTCAGGACACTCAGATTTGAGGACAGATGTAGCCATTTAGTCATTACAAAGTAGTTGTTGATGCCCAGTTTTATATCAATACTTTCTCATTGGACAGATGATGTTTCAGATGGATTATATTGCATGATTATGACTCAGCTTTTTATATTGTGTTATGGTTATCATTGCTTTTATACTCATTGTGGTGACATGTATTAACATGTGGTGTCATGATCTGGCGGTCATAATTATATGGACTTGGATGTATTTGTATTTATGTATTGATGTCTCTACTCTGACTTTGAAGTTCTTGATCTATACTCATCGGCTTTACCCTCCTTAGGGAGAATAGAGGTAGTCATTCCCACCATTGTTTTGGCTTGCTAGTGTTGGCTTCATCATTCATTGTCCCCACCCATCCATTACCTTCCAGTTTAGTTTTCAACCCGACTGACTTCTTGACTTATGGCATGGAGGACCTTTTTCTTTCCCCACTAGAACCTTTGTTGGACAAGCCTCCCTGTTTATATTGTGTCTCGGCTTTGAGTTGGTGACAAAACTTGTCTTTGGTGAGTTGAATTGTATGCCTAAATCATTCTGGTTGGTTGTCCCGATGTTTGGCACTGTGCAGAACTCCCCCTGGCCACTTGAGATGTTGTTGGCTAAAACTGAAAGCTCATGTACTACTTATTGGAAATATTATATATGTGCCCATGGAAAATGAAAATGCTAAACTGTGTTTCTTAACATATGTAAAGAGGGCAAGAGCAATGAAATGCTAAAATACCCCTTGAAGGGTATAAGAAAAGGTCCAAAAAAGCAATGGTTAAAAATATGTTATATCCAAATATTGCTGACCTTATAAAATAAATATGCCCCGGATGAAAGCTGCGATTAGCTATGCTTTTAAGCACTAGTGAAGTCCCAAAAGGTCATATAGGCCAAAAAGACCATGGAAATAAAATGGATGATCTTAATGAAACTGGATCAAGCTTGATGTAGTCATGATGCCTAAGTTGAATAAGCACTCTCTAAACAACTCAACCATTTGTGAGGCACTGCCATTCTCTGTGCTGTTGTTTGTCTGGCATTGGTTATAGTGAGTATTCCCTTTCGATATCCAAAGTGTCATGATGTTGAGTAGGAAGTCATCCTTTGCCTTAGCCTTGTCAATTTCATCCTTCACCCTTCACTAGCAAATTGGCTACAACTATGAAGTGAGTATAGTCCTGAAAGTCTAGTCTGAGTAATAATAAATAAAGCCTTATATATGTATTGTTTGATGTACCGCCAGTGAAATGACTGCTACTTGTTGTGATTGTTGCTTGAATGAGTTGTAGAGCATGTCTTAGCCTTTTAACACTTGCAATAGATGGATGATAGTTTGAGTTATTATTGGTGTCTAATCATTTACAGATGGTTATATTGTTTATTGGATATGGTTGATGATCAGATAGAGACCTGTGGGGTATGATTATACAGCTTAGATGGATTTGGACTCTCTGAGTCTAATGAGACAGTTTATTTCAAGTTTCGAGCACTTGCAGATATGATCAGGCTCATTCTGCCTTTTTGATGCAGTTTTTCTTCATAGGTTGATATGTCTGAGCAGGGAGATGTTTCAATTGGATCTCCTAGGGCGTTGTATGGGCATAGGAGGTGCAACCACTTGTTTGTACATAGGCACCCTAGGAGGCTGTTTTGGCATGTTCACATTTCTCGAGGCAGATTAAAAAATGATTAAATGGCTATTGAAGAAATCGATTTGGGCTACTGAGGCAAGGAAATGACATGGGATGAGTCATAATGATGAGAGTGATGTCCTCCACACCTTCTCCAGCAGTTGCAGCACTTGATTGGGCCCACACCTATTTTTGGGCATTTTTATATTATTTTCTGGAGCTTTTGGGAGGCTCACGATTTCCTCAAGGAGGCACAAAGTCAAATAATTAAAATATTATATTATTTTATTGTGCCATGAGGACACCCAGAGGGAGTTAGTCAACACTCCTTGGACCCACCATGTGCTTCATTTATTTCTTGTTGAGTGGGGTACCCTCTTTATGGGTGATTTAGTCCACTTTGGTACTTTATGGTTATATTGATCCATGTATTGTATGTTGAGCTCATCTTAACCATTGATTAGAACATTTTATCTTTTAATATTAGCCACTCGTTTTGAAAGTAGTTAGGATTTGGTTATGATTATGGTTCTCTCATTTCTATTTAAAGGAGAGAGCTTCTCATTTGTAAGGGGTCTTTGGCTTTTGAATCTGAATAATAGAAAGATTTTTCTGTGGATATTTTATGGATCTGCTTTGCATCTGATGTTCTCAAATGGTGATTGGATAGTCTTCTGCTTCCTAGCATTGTGGAAATTCATGTGATATCTATATTTTTCTGCTATCATTGTCTTGTCTATAGGAGGGCGTTTTGGCTGGAGCGTTTTTGCAGGGGGACCTCAACTCGTTTAGTTTTTTTCGTTTTGGATCAGGGGGTTTTCATTAGTTTCATTGTGATCTATGATTACTTCGTTTTACTTTCTTGTAACATTTGGTTTCTTTATCTTGTATTGGCAAATCTGATATTGTTGATGTTTGCTCATGCAGGGTAGGGGGCGCATTAGTGGTTTGGGGCTTACATCCGTCATAGAAATCACTTGAATCTTCCAAAATTGATCGGGATAGCAAGGATCATCACTGTTAAGACTTCTACAAGCATTTTCAGGTACGATCCAACAGGTAACTCTCTTCTCTTTAACAGATCTGAATCCATTGTACCTGCTTTTTCTTCCATTTTTTTGAAAATTCTTAAAATACTAAAAAACCCTAAAAAGTACTAAATTTGGGAACCGTCCGATCTTTGGCCAAACCACTGCTGGGTTTCATAGATTGGGCCAACCCTTCACTAAATCTACTGCAATGTTGGTCAAATTCTTGCTAGTTTGATCTAGATCTAATTTTTAGCTTGAAAACTACATAGCGCCCCCACTGTAAATTTGACCTGCTAGGGTTTTGACTTTTTCTGATTTTTGACTTCATAGACTGATAGATTGGGTCCCACACAGTCCAAATCACCCTCAACGATGTCCAGATTCATGGCAGTTTGACCTAGATCTGAGTTTTAGACTGAAAAACAACCCTAGCGCCTTCACTGAAAACTGGACTTTTTCGGAGTTTACTTTTTCTGAAATCTGACAGGCTAGGCTGATATATTAGGGCTTGAGCACTCCAGAACACCCCCAATGCTAAGCTAGTTCCTGCCAGGTTGTCCTAGATTTGAAAAACTGACTTTTAGCCTCCTAGTCACCCTCATCTGATTTTTTCTGCAGTTTTTTGATTGGGTTTGTAGATCGGGCCATCCTGATCTCATTTCCCCTCCAACGCTGAGCTGATAGTCTCCTGGTGGCTCTAGATCTGCAGATCTGCCTCTCCAAACCCTAGCGCTAGCCCTCCTTCTGCTGATTTTCCTGTAACCTGAATCTTCTGGGCCAAATCCTTTTCTAGGTCTATAGATCAGGGTATATCCCAAGTGGGTTCACTGAAATGTTGTGTTGATACCGACTACATTGCCCAATGCACGGAAGGCACTAATCTCCTATCTCTAACGCTAGCCCTAAATTGACCTTACTCCTATTCTCTTTGCCGACATTCCTTGATAACTCAAGTTACTTGATACTTTCATATCTTTCACTGAGTTTGTCTCCTTGGTACTAGACAGTCCCAACTATGCCCTTGCTCACCCTGTCACAGTTACGTTTCCCAAGACAGTGGTCATCTCCATCAGTTGCTAGTACCTAAACCCTAGAGCTAGGTTTTCCATTTACCTTACACCTTACGTACCTCAAAGCCACATTTGATTTGTTTTGGTGTCTAGGTCTGATCTCTCCTGTCGGGAGTAGATCCGGGTCTCCCCCATTGTTGTCTTGGACTTAGATAACATAAAGTGAAGGCTGCCTTGGTTGGCGTGACAACCATCCATTTGGGAGTCTAGGTAGTCTTGGTTCCACCCCCTTAGTTGGTTGCCCCTCTACCTTCCATCTTGGATCCACCTCACACATGCAACTACAAGGTTGGTGATAACAAGTGGCGGTTTCGAAATCGCTCCAAATCAGGGGCTACCCAAGAAGCGTGCTTTTGGTTAGCTCCCATAGCGCTTCCTTCCGAAGCGAGCTTCCGGAGCGAGGGTGAGGGGGGGGACGCTTACCCGCAACCTTGCTTTAGACACACCTAATGAAATGAAATGTGAAAGGCCTAAAAAGCAGTGGATAAATAAATGCTAAATCTAAAGACAGCTGGCCATATTTGAAAATGTAATGATTATATACTCATGGAGCCTATGGGTTGGGATGCGAGATGGAGTAAGGGACAACTAATTCTAAGTTTCCCCTAGGATCTCTTCACTACATTTTCCTGTGTACTCAATGTAAGGGTCCTAGAAAAGAACCTCACGAAGCTTGAGTTTAGCTTGAATGTGAGTAGTAGACACTTTTTAAAGTTGAATGGATACTCAATCAACTCATCCATTTGTGAGACACTCCCATTCCCTATTGTTCTCTGTTTATCATGAATGCAAGTGGATTCTTGTTCCCCACGTCTAAAAGATCACTATGTTTAACTCGACAAGCATTAGAGGAATTTTGGGGTCTAAAATGGGCCTCCTAAGGAAAATAATAAAATAATAGTTAAAATAATAAAATAATATTGATTAATTTGGGAGGAAGAAAGAAAAAAAACTACTTTTTGTGTTCGTATTTTCGACATATCTCCCTGTGTTTTTACTCAAATTTCGATCGGGAGAGCTCGTTGGATGCGAAATTTGATTCCGCATCCAACGAGTACCCACACTGCATACTTTTGACGGACCCCGCTACCCCAAAAACAAGAAATACCTTAAAAAACGTGATGATGAAATTCCGCATCCAACGAGCTCTCCCGATCGAAATTTGAGTAAAAACACAATGAGATATGTCGAAAATACGAACAAAAAAAGTAGTTTTTTTAATGACAAATATGTCAATTCAACCATTATGGTTGACTTATTTTATTGAAATTCTATTGGTTCTTGAATTCCAACTCACAAAAACTTATTTTGGTACGTTTTCTTATAAGGCCCATTTTAGACCCCAAATTTCCTCTAATGTCTTCCCTTTTACCTTTAGCCTTAGTTTCATCACCTCACCCATCATAGCTAATTGTCTAAGTATGTAACAGAGCATACTTAAGGGGCTTTATAGAAGATTGAATGGTTACTCTGATTTAAGTTTGATATTTATTTATGTTTTTGTACCACTGTTATGCTATTAAAGTTTTTACATTTGGCTGCTAACATAATCACTTGAGCTTCATTCATTCATGATGTATTCAGGATCCAGATTATTGCTCCACCTTTAGTTTGGGTATTTTGACCAGGTCAACTTAGTTGGTCAATTCAAACACGGTTCCGAAGGCAATGACTACAAAATTCAACATTGCCTATATTTGCTCTAGACATGACTAATAGACATACTACAATGTCAGTTTTCAGGATTTGGCCATAGTTTTGAGCATCAATGATTATTATCACTTTATTATTGTTTTGGTCACATTTTTATGATGAGATGCTTTTGATGATGGCGCTCCCTAGGCGCGAGGTCTCTTGTGATGGTACCTCATTTACACCGTGGTTAGTTACTCTACTTACAGGAGGCTTCCATGGGATATCTTGTGATGGTACCGTACAGTGCAGTGCTTTGAGTAGAGGGTGCTACAGATCTCCTAGGATAATTTGGGACCCAAGGATCATCCCCGGATTCAGTTGGTTCAGTTTGGTTGATTCTGGAGTTGCGTTGGCATTGCTTGAGGACAAGCAATCTTTGGCGAGGAGGATTGTAATGTTTCATTTTTTATAAATAGGGAGTTGATCGAGGACCTTAATACCGGGAGCATATTAGGACAATTGTTCAGTCACCAGTATAGTAAAGAGGGCCATCATAGTTATTATCATAAAGCATGCGGAGCATGCAGGCCTTATTTCTTTAGTCTTAAATTCAACGAGAAATTAGAATTGCATGCATGCAAAAGTAAAGCACAAACCCTAAAAGTGACATGCAAACCCTAAAAGTACATGCTAAGCTATTTAAGAAGGGTTATTGGACCAAAGAACATATCTATGATTATTATTATTGAGTTTGGTTTCTAAAGCAGTAGCAACAGGTGCTGCGGTAGCAAGTTGGGGTTGGAGACAAAGGTCTTCAGTTAGCAAGGGGTTTCGGCATCGAATCTATCTGCCTTAATCACTTTAGGATAGATCATCTAGATCTATCATTGGTATTCATCATTTTCTTATCCTTGGTTCGATCATTTGGCTATCAGAGAGAGAGTTTATTGTAGGTGCACCTTTTGCTGCTGGCGATACAGCTGGAAATCCCAGATCTATTCGCTAGCCTTCAAGAATCCACTAAAATTTCTGCATGCTACCATCATTCTTCTCAGCAGGGGCATATCATCATATTGGGCGATTATCATTCTACTCCGGGCACATTCAGAGCCTCCACCAGCAAAAACGTGAGGAAAGAGGGCGTCGTCCCTTTTGAAGCAGATCAATTCGCTAGGTGGCTTGAAAGAGTCTAAAATTCTGCATGTATCTCTTTATCTCTCCAGGAGGCCTATACACTCATTCTTAGAAAGTTTCATCAGCAACATGCACTTCTTCCCTCAAAAATGTCAAGATCATCAGAAGGAGGGCACTCTTTTAGTTGGGTGTCAATTTCAGGAGAGAAGACCTATTTTCTCAGCTTTCCAGCATAACTTGCATGCATCTTATCTATTGGCAGACTATTAGCCTTATTATCAGTGGTATGTGTATCTCTTCTTACTTGAAGCCTTTACCTTATTATTTCTCTAGATCATCTATTTTTTAGGGCCATTTGGCATGACACTTTTTGCATGCACATTTTATTTGTCTTTCTAGCACCATTTGAGCCTCTGAACAATAAACATATTACCAAAGTACAATAGAATATCAGTTGGGATATTACAATAGAGCATTAGTGGGTAGGAGTAGTCACCATTACCATTATACCATGTCTCCAGATCCATCTTTGTAGTCAGTTTGTCCCAGTTTGTAGCCAATAGAGAGTTATGAGCATTTGATTGTTTCTGGAGGTTGTACTAGCATAAAAATGGACTATGTAGTATGGAATTGCTTGAGGAAATCGATTTGGCTAGGATAGTCAAGGAAATGGCTTGGGATTGTTTCATGATGATATATGATGGCTTTCAGGATCATTTTGCACCAGCTACACTCAGCATGGGGGCCCAGATCATTTTATTTGTTTTCCTAAGGAGGACGTCCCCCATGGGGCACCCCTCATCTTGGCACATGATGTATTCACTTGTTATATCTTATGATATGTTGTTAAGGTGGATTCTAGGGTGATTTATGTCCCTAGGAGACCCCTTTTTATGTACCGTATGATTATATCCTATAGTAATGATGTATTATGCCTCACTTAGGCATCCTTGGGCAAAAGTGCGCCCCCGTTTTGTATTGATACATGTACTTGATCCATGTAAAAGATAAATAAATAATCTCCACCATTGATGATGATTTAATCTTAATCGTTGGATTGATTTAGTTAGAATGTGGACACACTGTATATCTATTTAAGAGATGTGATCCCCTCATTTATCCCATCGGGAAATTTGGCACAATTGGCTCTTGATCAATAATAGAGAAAATATTTTGGGATCTGTTTACTTGTGTGGATGACTGAAGGATGTTCTTGGCGATTTATTGATGCTATCTCTTGCTCGCACTAGAAGATATTGGTGAACATTTGGCATATCTTTTGATCTATTTTTTTTTTGTTCTACAGGGAGATTGATTTGGAGAGGGGCGCACTTGTGGAGGAGATCCACCTTGTTCTCTTTTCTAGATATTGTGATTACAGGGGGTATTTTTGTCGTATGATCTCTTACTCTTTCATCTTTTGTCTCTCGTAAACAATTGTTCTTTGTCTTGGCTGATCTAATTGATTTGTACTTTGGCTTGGTAGGAGAGAGGATGCACTTGTGAATCCTTGGGCATTTTGTTTGGAGCTAGATTTCACCATTTTTTCACTTGATCTATGCGGGGATAGTCCTCATCACTTTATCAAACTTCCTCAAAGCATCAAGTAAGTTTTTTTGGGTAAGTTTTTCTCATTATTTTTGTATCTAATTGGGGTTGCATTTTCTCTTTTATTAAAACCGTAATTTAAAACCCTTAGTTTTAGGTTCACCTAGTTCTAGGTTGCGGCTACATCTAAAATCAAAATCCCAAGTTGAAAATAATCTTAAAACCCTAGAGACCAAGTTTTGTTTGAATTTGACTCCGTTTGCCCATCTAAAGCATTGGCCTGTCTTGGGGGAAAATCACCTTCCTTGGGGATTTGATCATTTTGCTTAAACCACGAACTGGGTATTGCTAGAGTCACTTTCAAGTTTCAGTCATCATATCTAATACCTAGCTAGTACCAACTCATCTAAGTGCCTAATTTCACCTAATTTCACCTTTTTACCCTTATATATGATTTTCATGCATAAAACCCTAGGGTAAATTGGGGCTTTTCACATATGCACTCATTATTTTTGAGTAATTGTTTAAATCTCTAATTAACTATTAATACTAAGAGATCCAATCAAGATACCTTGTATTATCCACCTAAATCACTAATTTCTTAGGTTATCTTGGTCATAGGGATGCCCACTAGGATTAGTCTTTCTACTAAGTCTAAAGTGTTGGCAGCTTTGACCGATGTGACAACTGGATATTTCAGAGGTCTTAGCTTCCGTAGGTCACAACATTGGTTTCCTTCTCTCTACCATCTTGAATAGGATCACCTTAAGGGAAACTACAATATTTGTGATAACAAGACAAAGATGTGCTCTGAGTATATCAAATGGATTCTTGGCTCAATACACTTCATTGTGATTGACAATAAATAATGTTTAAATGATAAAAAGATCATTTATGATTTTGTCATAGATGATCTATTCTATTTTATATTATTATAATGAGAAGGGCTCCCGTTTGATATAGTCAAACATGATCACTCTATATTTGCTTTATTAAACGAGAATCAAGAGGAGCAAAGGGTTGGATCTTCTATGCACTATAAATTATGTTGGGTTTGGAAGATAATGAAATGAATGGATGTGTTCCACACCACTTTCTCTCTTCCCCACATATTGGTAGTATTTTGTCAATGCTAATTTGGTTGACTTTTTTTCATAAGCTAATGTGGATGTATTCCCCTAGTCTATCAAAACATCTATGAATTGAATTTGTGATTGAAATCCTTGAAAGTTCATTGTAATAGGGTTTCTGTGGATCTATCTGTATTAAGTTCAACCGTACTGTGCTAGATTTGTAACTATGGATGGATGTGGTGATATACCGTCCCTTTATTCAACTTCATTACTGTAGGAATTTGTGTGCACAACTTTTTTGATATATGGATTCCTATATATATGTATGTAATGTTCCCAAGTAAAATTGCACTAAAATTTTCAACTTACTGTTGAATAGATTGGGCTTATTCTATCACTGTGTTAGACAGTTGTAGGTCATATTCTTAACACCAAACATACCACTGTAAAGAACTTGACCCAACTAAATGGTTTGTGTCTATCTGATGTACTGATTTTAATTCACTAATTTTGACGAACACTTTGCAAACCTTTCTCTGACTGCTGTAAGTAACAATAGGCACCAACTACTTCTGTGTGGAGACTTTTGTCAAACAGTTAATATGTAGACTGTTGTAGCTCACTGTAATGTCCCTATCCCAACTTTACCCAAATTTTTCACCCAACTTCTGCCAGATATTTATAACTTCATCAACACTTTGAAAGGTAATTATTGTAGCAACAATGAAGATTCTTTATGGAAATTCAAGCTCACCGCTATGCTTTGAAAATGACATAGTTGAACTGGGTTGATAAGTATTTTTGCAATGATATTTATTACCCTCACTTCTAGTCTATGTTATCACATTCATAATTATCATTACAATTATTATTTAATTTTAAAAAAAGACCAAGTAAAAAAAAGAAGACAAATTAAGTTAAAATAAAAAACCAAGCCAAATGAAAGAAGATCAAGAGATATTAAAAATAGCAGAAATCAAGTTTCAGAAGATATTGAAGAAATCATTAAAGTCATTGTGGATTTGTTAAAAAAATATGGATTCCATATATAAATCTAAATTTTAGACTAAGTGTCCTTATTGCGAAATGGAATTCCAATATCCGACATTGTTTAAGAATGGCAATTGCTCCCGTCCAATATGTGGTAAATATTTTATTATGAAAGACGAACAAAGTAACTCACAATTGCAATCACAGAAACTTGGAGCGAATTAGGATACTACAAGGAAAGCAATAAAAAATTACAAATTGAAAATAATAAAGAGAAGTATTTTAGTGATTTGATAAATACCAAATTGAAAGATCATATTCGGGAGTCCACCAAACAAACTAAGGAATTTTAAATTACAAGAAACAAATTCGACAAGGACATACAAGAACGAAATGAAGAGATCTCTCGTCTAGGAGATCATAATAAAAAAATGTTGCTTCAAATCAAGAAGACAAAGGATAAAACACAATGCAATCAAAAGTTAGAAGCGAAGATTCAAGATCTCCAGCAAAAATTACAGGGAAAAGACGAAGAAAATTCTTCCCTGAAGAAGGTTAATCAAGAACTAGAGGAACAAATCGAGAAGTCAAGAGTACAAACAGTCGTAAGACGAAAGGTTCGAGAAGATTCAAATAATAATAATCTTTTAGAGAACAAATTAGTTCAAATCCAGAAGAAAGCATCCACACCCTCCAAAAAGCAGATTCAAGTTGAGAAAGAAGAAACAAACACAAATTCGGTCCCCATCACAGTTCAAAAGGAAGTCAACCCAGCAGAAAAACAAACAACAAAAACTCTTTATCGACAGCCCAATTATAAACGTCATTTTAACCAACCACAGGGTCAAAATGAACATACACAGAAAATTTATGTTATCAGGCAAGCAAGAACATCAAATCAACATACTAAGCAACAAACGAGAAGAACCACCCCACAAAGCCATCAAATAGCTCCGATGAAAATACATCTCGGATGGACCACATTAGCGACGATGTGACATTTCTTCTTTGGAATTTGTAACTCGCATCGTCTCATTTCATCAAGTGTCGCAAATACTAAAAGAAAGGATCTAGAGATGATGGTTCAAAAAGAAAATCAGACGTAAGCCTTGTCTTCTCTTAAGCTTTGAGGACAAAGCTTCTCTAAGAGGAAGGCAATGTTACATAAAAAATATAAATGTAACATAATAATATATATATAAATAATATCATTAATATTAATGCTAATAAGTCATTAATTAATTAAATCAAGAGACACGCCTCTTAGTAAGGGCACGATGGGCTTATATAAGACCCACCATTGTAAATCTATGTTGCAGGAAACGTGCCCCCCCCCCACGTCCCCAACCCGTTTCTGTATGGAAACTTGGAAACCCGTACCGTACAGCAAGGAAACCCGTTTCTGAGAGTGAGGGGACGTCGGAAGGAAACTTGTTTCCAAATCGTTTTTGCCCAAAAAGTGGCGTTTCCTCTATTAGTCTGCTAAAACACGTCTTTTTTATTTTTTTGGGGGGTTTTCCTTCATCGACTAGGGGTTTAGAGGCTTCTGAAAAGTTCTTCAAGGCTTGGGTTTGTTATAAAATAACACCCACTGCCCATTTTTCCCACACGGCTCAACATTTCTCTCATGGATTTCTTCATTGGCTCACGGTGGCTTCTTGTTCTATTTTTTAGGAGCAGTATGAAGATGAGCCCGAGCATGATGACTATTAGTCTTTGGGCTTCAGCTCGTGTTATCTTTATATTTTCTCATTGTTCATGTTGATGTAGTATTGTACGTGTAGCCTCGTATATAAAGGCTGATTTTGGAATCTGGATATATATGTATTAGCGGCTTACCCTCATTTTGAAGGTTGTTTTTTGGCTATTTTCACTTACAGTATGGAATTGTTTATGGGTAAAATCATTGTGTTGTTTTTGGATATTACTACTTAGTACTTGCATTATGGAAACACTAATGAAATTATGAGTAAAAATGTTAAAGGTGATGTTGAATTTAATCTGTAAATAATTATAATATTATATATATATATATATATATATATATATTGCGTTTCCCTGTTTCCTAAATTTTGGGGCGTCACGTTTCCAACGCGTCCCTGTTTCGGAAACTCGTCCCCGTTTTCCCGTTTTGTGCAACTTAGTTGTAAATATAATATCATCACTTATCTTATCAAGTATATTTTTTATATCCATACATGGATTATTTATCTTATCTGCACTGGGTATTCCGGTAAGAACAGAGTTTCTCTGTTCCATGGGGTCATTAAATATTAAAATCTATCCAAATAGGCTTTGCATATGTCCCCTACCCTACCTCAAATTAGACCAAGTAATCCAACCTCCATAAGCCAGATCTCTCTTCTTCTAATTCGGGTAAAAAATTTGCAAAGTCGCTCTACTCCTGCTCTAGGCTTTCTTCTCACTTCCTACAATGGAGAAGCCACTTCGTCCTTCATGATCTCCACTCCGTTTGACCATATTGAACAGGCTGCCAATTACCCAATTTGCATTTGGAAGTGAAGAGACAAGTCACTCCCCAAGAACTGTTCTCTCCTGTGAAGAGGGCATAAATGGAGCAAAAATGTACTATTTTTTCCAATGTTGCATGACTCGGACTCGGCAAAGACTCGGCCGGGATATGACTTGCCGACTCGAGAAAACTCGCGAAAGACTCGGGAAAAACTCGGCAAGACTCGACAAATAAAAAAAACTTAAAATATGATAAATTTTGGACAAATTAAAAAAGTTTTATGTTAAAAAAGGGAATTTGGATTTTGGAATATATACTCACCGCTTTATATTAAAATACTTGTAAAATTATTTTCAATAGTGCCTAGTGTAAAGAGATATGTGTTAATAACATCTTAAGATTATTTTTATTTAGTTTGAAAAAAAAAGTGTTTCTTTAAATGTTTTAAATGTGGTTTAACCACAACCCACATTAATTCTGATTTGATTTTTATAAACATGAAGACCTGTTGCCCACCTATTTCGACTAGGTGGCAACTCCATGTACATGAAGATGTACATAATTGTACAAGTTGTACCTTGGAATAATCTGAGGATTTTTTCACTTTTGCAGGGCAATTGCCCCTTTGTAAAACGAAATGTCCGCTCCCCTGCGTGGGAAAATTAATGTAATTATATGTACTAGTATGGGTCATATGATATGGATGCCACACCATGGAACTGGTTGTTAGGGAAGTCCCCTCATCGAGTGTTTTTTCCCTTTCCAATTGATCTTGTTGTATAAACGATTTTAATTGGTTTGGTTTTTCACTCAAAATTCTCCAAAGTGGAGACGGGCGTTCTAGCAGTCAAGTACATGGGGTGGCTAAGGCTTCAAATGTTATTCATGACCATGCTAGACATTTGTATAGAGTCTTGCGGAGTTTCGTTATGTTGTTGTATTTTTATTAAATTTTTCTAGTTAATTAACTTCACCCCTTGGTGGTTAATTAACTCAGTTTTGATGTAATAATGTAATTGCTCAAGCATGGCATTTTGTAACAGGGGCTATGAATGCAAGGTAAAATTGCTATGAAACCCCCTAAGCCACTGCTTCGAGTCCCATGTCATTCTGATAAGGGGTTGAGGAGATAGACCAATTTTGGTCAGGAGGGGTCTATCTCCCCTAGGGAATTAATTAATTTCCTTAAGTCAAAAATTCATATTATTTGATTTTGAAGGAAAAAATCAAATAATGCCATGGTAATTTTGTTTGGGGGTTGTTGAGCCTAGGAAAAAATTATTCCAAATTTTTCCACCCCCCCATGGCCAAGATAAAATTTTTCCAAGTTATTTTAAATTTTTTCCTAAGTCAAAATTGGAAAAATTTAAAAATTAAATTGAAAATTTTAATCTAAGGTGAATGTATTTTTATCCTAAGTCAAAAAGATAAATCTTTATTTTGGAACAAATGGCAAAGTCAAAGCCAAGTTTAGAGCCTTAGAAGTGGTTAAAACCCCATTTTAAAGGAAGGGCGCTACCATATGAAGACTCCACCAAAGATAGTAGAGGGCGTTAGCAAATGTGGGGCGTCAAGGCTTTAAAGAGGGCGCTACTACTATAGTGGAGGGCGCTAGCTACAATGGAGGCGTCACTATTTTAGAGGAGGAGCGCCAAGTTTAGAGGGGCGCCTAGCCTATGGGCCCACGTTTTTACCATAAAAAACCTAAAAGCAGATCTAAGGTGGATCTTGGTCAAAACCCTAGATCTAAGGGTGGAAAATGATTGAGACATGGATCAAGCACTCAGGCCATAGATTGAAAATTAATCTAAGGGTGTAGATTGATTGAGAAGAATAAAAAGTAAAAAACCTAGATCTAGTGGTTGAGATTTAACCTGGATCTAGATCTAATCTCAGCCATTGATCTTCAAGGGGTTGGGGTCTTCCTCAACTATATAATGAGGGTCTCACTCCCTCATTTGACGACTTCTCTCATGCTATTGTTATGCTGCCGGAATACTTCTCCACTCTCCTCTCATATTCTTTTGACTATTGTAATTTTCTTGCCCTAGTTGGGCCTGTTGCCGCCTAATTCACACTTTAAGACGCAGGAAAGTCACAACCTGCTATGTGTGTCCTTGGGGGCAAGCGAGAGCTGGGGACCACTGTCACCACAGTCTACAGCTCCTCCGTTTAGGCAAGATCCCAACAGAGCCAAGGGGGGTAGTCCCTATGGGAAAACTAAGTTCCAGATTTATTAATTAATTACAGATTAATTAAAGGGATCTTTTATTAAGGTTGAGGCTAAGGTTCTAGGAGATGACAGTCAAACAAATGCAATATGCAGGCTTTAAATGACAGTCAGTCTTTTTATTTGAAAACCAGTGCCTAAAGAATGGAGTCAGAAGATGCAACCTTTAATGGATACAAATCTAAGTAATTTAACCACAGACTAAGTTGTCTAACAATGATATGAATAAATAAACCAGTGATACAATTATGAACCAGGTATCTAAACAATGTATAATTGATCCAAATTTATCAATATTAACCAATGAACAAGATTTACAAGTTAAGATTAGAATAAAACTCTAAATGAAATTATTAACCAACAGTAAATAAAGGAAATATAAACTTTAAGGTTTGATTTACTTGAAGCACTTTAAACACATATTGAACACTCACCACATGAGCAATTACAGAACAGAAAGTAAATGAAACTGGAAGTGAAGTATTGGAGTGTTTGCGGTAAAG
>LPNX010275264.1:37185-74825 GCA_001517045.1 Pseudotsuga menziesii | reverse complement strand
GAGTAAGAAGAGAAATTCCGGCAGCATAACAATAACATAAGAGATGGTGATTAATGAGGGAGTGAGACCCTCATTAAATAGATGAGATAATCCCCAACTCTTTAATGATAAACGGTTGAGATTAGATCTAGATCTAGGGTTTTAATCTCACCCACTAGATCTAGGTATTTGGCTTTCTATTCTTCTCCATTAATCTCTGCCCTTGGATTAATTTTAAATCAATGGCTTAAAAGCTTAATCCAAGTCTTAACCATATCAACCTTTAGATCTAGGTTTTTTACTAAATATTCACCATTAGATTAGCTTTTATGTAAATGGAAAAATCATGGGCCCCTTTGACTCAAATTTTAATTTTTTAATTTTTAAACTTTATTTTATCTTTTACTTTATGTTTTTATCTTTTTTATTTTTAAATATTTTAATATTTTAAATCTTTTAATCTTTTAATCTTTTACTTTTATCTTTTTACTTTTAAATCTTTTAATCTTTTATTTTTTTATTTGTATCTTTTTATTATTTATTTATTTTTATCTTTTATCTTTTTTTTAAGACAAGAGGGGCACCCCACTTAGGAGATCTTCAGACATTTACTTGGATCACCTCTTAACTAGGCTTTGACTTTAGCCACTTACATTCAAGATAAATTTTTAACCTTAGACTTAGGCTAAATACACATTTCACCTTAGATTTAAAATTTTTAATTTAATTTTTAAATTTTTCAATTTGACTTAGGAAAAATTAAAAAATAACTTAAAATTTAATATCTAAGCCATGGGGGGTGTAAAAAACTTTGGAATAAGTTTTCCTAGGCTTAGGAATCCCCAAACTAACTTACCATGGCATTTCTTGATTTTTTACTTCAAAATCAAGAAATGTGAATTTTGACTTAGGGAATTTTAATTAATTCCTTAGGAAAAATAGACCCCTTTTGACCAAAATTGGTCTATCTCTTCAACCACTTATCAGAAAGACATGAGACTCGAAGCAGTGGCTTAGGGGGTTTCATAGCAATTTTACCTTGCATTCATATCCCCTATTACAAAATGCCATGCTTGAGCAATTACATTATTACATCAAAACTTAGTTAATTAACCACCAAGGGGTGAAATTAATTAACTAAAAAAAAATTAATAAAAATATAATAACATAACGAAACTCCGCAAGACTCTAGACAAGTGTCTAACATGGTCATGAATAACATTTGAAACCTTAGCCACCCCATGGACTTGACTGCTAGAACGCCCGTCACCACTTTGGAGGATTTTGAGTGAAAAACCAAACCGATTAAACTCGTTTATACAACAAGATCAATTGGAAAGGGAAAAAAAACACTCGATGAGGGGACTTCCCTAACAACCCGTTCCATGGTGTGGCATCTGTATCATATGACCCATACTAGCACATAAAATTACATTAATTTTCCCACGCAGGGGAGCGGACATTTCGTTTTACAAAGGGGCAATTGCCCTACAGAAGTGAAAAATCCTCAGATTTTTCCAAGGTATGACTTGTACAATTATGTACATCTTCATGTACATGGAGTTGCCACCTAGTCGAAATAGGTGGGCAACAGGGCCTTAATACAAGTAATCTTTGGAGGAAGTCTTGGTGTCTCTTCTACATTCCATGTTTCTTTGTGAGGTAACTTGCTGTTTATTTATTTGATTTGTACTTGTATTTGCTTAGATAGCTCTCCACAAAGTATTTTGTGGAGAGACTTGTAGGTAGAAGTATTTCTATCTGCATTTGTGAGTAGATTAGTAAGATTCTACAAAGTATTTTGTAGGATTTATTATTGTGCTCACCTCTTGGCTTACATTGTGCAGCTCTTATAAGTTTATTTGCAGGGATCTAGGGCAAATGAACATTTTCTCTATTGGTTAATTTCTGTTTTTCATTTTCGCACTTTTGCTTAAGAGGGTTTTGAAACTCAGTTTTTATCACTGTATAGTGATAAGAACCTTGGTTTTAAGGCCCCAACCCTTAGTATATTGATTAAATACTTCAGATCTGTTGTTTTAACATCACATAGGTGGCTGGAAACTCAGTTTTCAGCCCTCTAAACATTATATTTTTTTTATTTTTACACTCATATTTTTGCTGTAAATTAGTGATTTTTTGGTATTAATTTTTCTGATAATTTCTTTAGTGTTTATTGTGATTTCCAGCGAACATAGCTTGCTGGTTTGTGACAGGTTTTACACAGGTGAAGGGGAGGTGCTGCCCAAATTGGCCCAGAAATACCTCAACCTTCAAACAGTTCCAAAAGGGGTTCAAACCCTCACCTTTCTTTCATCTTTTTCTGATATTTGTAAACCCCAACGAGAAGTTCTCTTGGGGTATTCTGCAAAATTTATAAAGCACCTGTAATCTATATGTAAATAGATTAGGAAGTAGAGTAGGAAGTATAATACTAGTTGCTTAGATTTCTGTTTATGCAAGTTTTCTGTTTACCCACCTATCTTTGTGACAAACCACCATCTCTGTCACAAAGATTGAAGTGAGGTTAGTTTAGTCTCTTTTATTTATGTTTCCTACCCATCTCTGTGACAGATCACCATCTCTGTCACAGAGATTGTTGTGCGGTTAGGCTTTGCTTTAGTTAGTTACAGTTTCCTTCAAGTTTCAACAATTTTATTTTCTGTTAAAGAGTAACCATACAACCCATCTACCCTGTGTATCCTCTATCCACTTGTCATCTCCCTTTAGGGACTTCAAGTTGGATATGAAAAACAGGAGAAGTGGGGGCTTAGTTAATTAAAACAACATTTCTTTTTTTTCTGCAACAAACACATTTTTATTTTTTCAGTTCAAGATCAAGTACCAGCACCTCCCATAAGGGATACCGCTTGGTTGATCTTGTTGACAGCTTAAAATTTACCTTGCATATTAACCACCAAGACTTAAAATTAACCCCTAAAATTTACCAACAAAAGATTCTCTATTTCCTGCTCCTCTACTCGGTTATCACCCTTCGGGGTACTCGCGAGATACGACAGGGGATAGAGGAGTCTTAGTTTAATAGGCATCCATCTAGCCATTTTTCCTGTCAACTAAAAATAGTGACCTCAGGAAGCTAGAAGGGGTAGTAGACCGTGGGGTGTCTCTAGGCACTTTGACGTCCTCCTTGTTGAGCACCGGGGCATTGGGGTTTGACCTGTGAGCTACGGGTGGGCTTTGCTCCCACTTTGTTGAGCGCAACAGCATTCCCTCTTTGACTAGAGAAGTACTAGATCGGGGTAGTCACACCACCGGTTCTAAAACTTAACTTCAAGAAGAAAAACTCTAATAAAATTTATTAAAATTAATCAAGAGACATTGCAAAACGTCCTACAAACACAGGTCATTGCTATGACCTTGCTATTCAAGGTTTTCACTGCTAGCACTTTTATTTTTGCAAGCTCTTCACTTTTCAGTTACAAGCATTTCATTTCAGTTTCGCAAATTCTTGTGGTGGCATCTTTAATTCATGGTTTAGTAATCTGAGATCTTGTGTAACACAAATTTTTGGGGTAATAGCTTGACAATTGTTCCATTATTCAATCTGTTACAACTGTGGATACTGCTAATATTGATTAACTGCTCATTTATTATTGTTTACATTGTTCATAAGTATTCATTTGTCATATTGTAACCTTGTTTAATTGAGATAACACCTAAACTGTGGTTTAATTAACTTACATTTCAATTTCAGTTGTAAATCTGTAAAGTTATAATTTTAGACTCCATTTGTAATAGGCACTAGTTTTTATTTATCTCAAGGTCTGCTTGTCATTAAAAGGAAGTCTTTGCATTTGCATGCTGCTTGTCATTCCTTAGATAATATAAAGGCTTAGCCTCACAATCTTAATAAAAGATCCCTTTAATTAACTTGTAATTAATTAATAAATCTGGAACTTAGCTTTCCTGTAGGGACTACCCCCCTTGGCTTTGTTGGGATCTTACCTAAACGGAGGAGTTGTGGACTGTGGTGATAGTGGTCCCCAGCTCTCACTTGCCCCCAAGGACACACATAGCAGGTTGTGACTTTCCCGTGTCTTAAGGTGTGAATTAGGCGGCAACATCTTTGGCGCCGTTGCCGGGGACAAGTCATTTGTCCTTGGTCTGACTTAGTTAATTAATTTCTTGTTTTAAAATTCTTTAAACTGTTAATAAAATTCTTTAATTAATTTTAATAACTTGTTTACCCATATTAGAGCTATCTTTTTCTCCAAGTGGCGACTCCACTTTCAAATATAGTGAGGTATTCTACCTGGAGCCATTCAGGTGGTCTACTCAACTCCCTCACCGAGCCTGAAAGGGTATATAGGAGGAGGTTGAATAGACTTGCTCCCCGTAGACTCCTTGCAAATCTTGGAGAAGAGGCTATCTCTGATATCCATTTGTTGTTTGCCCAAAACAACCAAACCTCACCAATGGATGATCTATGCAAGCCATGTGATTTCTCTAACATTGTTGGTTATCCTCATGATTTGCCAGATAAAGCTATAGAAAAGTTACCTTCCTTCCAAGGTAATAATGCCATCAGTGCCAGATCTCACATCGCTAATTTTAACCAGTGCTTGGCCAAGTGGTGTAATGCTCATAACTATGAGGATGTCAAGATGAGGTTGTTCATTTTGTCTTTAGAGGATGATGCCATGGAATGGTTTCAAGATCAGAATGATAATAAGTTCAAAACTCTCAAGGAAATCATTGAAGCTTTCAATGATAGATGGAGTGATAGAAGAGATAACCATTTCTTGTTGGCAGCCTTACATACTAGTCATAAGCAAGAGAATGAGACCATGGAAGAATTTAATAAAAGGTTTAATGACTTAGTAAAAAGCCTCCCTGCAGACATCAAGCCCCAAGAAGCATCTCTCTTGATTTATTACATCCAAGCATTTGAAGGAGAAATGAAATATTAGATAAGGGATAAGGAACCTGTAAATCTTAAGGATGCACAAGAAAAAGCTATCAAGATAGATAAAAACATGCAAGTTGCTGGTAAATCTAATATTCCTGGGTTTTCAAGGGGTAGTTCTTCAAAGTCTAATGAAGTAAGAAAAGTTAAGTTTGAAAACCAGGAACCTCAAGGTGACTCCATAGATAAGCTCACCCAATTGATTAAGCAAATGGAATTGAATCATGCTAATCAGCTAGCTGCCATGCAGGCAAACCAGACAACATTACAAAACAAGGTAGTTGCTTTGGAAAGAAATAGAGGAAATAATTTCCATCCTAACAAGCCAAATGATAGGTGGCAAAACCAAAGAAGACCCCCACCTCAAGATCAAAGGCCCCCTAATCCTCTAGAGTCTGCCAATGTGGTTGACCATCAAGCTATTCCATATTGTAGGCCTTGTGGGGATTTTCATGAAGAAAGCACTTGTCAAGTCTTTTTGCAAATCATAAGTGATAAAATGAATGAAAAAACAGAGAATGAACAAGTAAACATGTGTGGGCAGAAGTATGATATTGGCATGCATGAATGGATGGATCTAGTTGAAAATAGTCAAAGGGTTGAATCAATAAATGAAGTAGCAGAAGCAGCTTTTGGCCCTAAGCCTAGTGAGCAGCAAGTGTCAGATTTCTCTAGATATAGGGGAATGACTTACCAGAGAAATGGTAAGAAGAATCAAAGTCAAGAAAAGAATCCAATCAATGTTCCTAAGGTACCTCCTCCCCCTCCTATTTCAATTGCTCCTAATACACAATTAAACATTGATCTAGGAGGTTGGTTAAATAATGCTAAGATGTTGGTTCCTGTAGCAGAACTCATGAAGATCCTTTCTAAAAAGGGAAAATTACTCAAAGCTATAGAAGAACCTTGTCAGAATAATGTTGATAAAGCCATAGCCTACCATGATGCACCTGTCATTCTTAAGAGTATGGATAAAGGAAATGAAAAGAACCAGCCATTCTTCCTCTCGTTATTAGTAAACAATCATCTTCTACACAACTGCATGTTAGATTCAGGGGCTAGCTCAAATGTGATGACTAAAAAAGTTATGGAACAATTAAATCTAAGGATATCAAGGCCTTATCATAACATTTGTGCAATGGATAGTAAGATGATTGATGTATGTGGTTTAATTAAAGGCTTACAAGTGCACTTAGCAGCTTTTCCAGACATTCAATTAGAAATGGACATAGTAGTGATAGATGTCCCAGATGCTTGGGGTATGTTACTCTCAAGAAAAACTGGAGCATACTTAGGAGGAAATATTCAAATGGACTTGACTTATGCCACCATTCCAACTCCTGAAGGGACTTTTGTTAGATTGAATCGAGAGTTGGAGATGAGACACCATGTAGAAGACCCAAGAAATCCAAGCAATGAATTAAAGTATAAAACTTATGACTTGGGAAATTATGCTATTTTGGCTAACTCTTTGGAACCTATTGAAGAATCAAATGAAGATGAAAAAGTTAAACAAGTTTGGCATATGCACTTTGATGGGGCCTTCTCTAGAGCTGGTAAAGGTGCAGGCATAGTTATTGAATCCCCTTCTCATAAGGAATTCAATTTTTCTTATAGACTAGAGTTTAATGCCACCAACAATGTGGCTGAGTATGAGGCCTTGCTCCTTGGTTTAGAGGTGTGTAAAGATAAGGGTATTAAGAAGTTAGAGGTCAAAGGTGATTCAGATTTGATTATTTCACAGGTTAATAAACAGTTTGCTTGCAAATAAGAAAGGTTAAAAAGATATAGGGATGCAATTTTGGATCTAATTCCATGCTTTGATCACATAGAATTTATTGCAATTCCTAGAGAATTAAATGCTAAGGCTGATAGACTTGCAGTTGCTGCTTCCACCCTTCAGAGACCACCAGAGTTAGTAGATGAAGAAGTAAAAATGGAAGTCATCTTCAGGCCTTCAGTTCCAGATAATGTAGATAATTGGCAGGTCTTTGATGATGATAAACAAGTGATTAAGTTTTTGAATAATATAGGAGAATTTGCTGACTTTCACATTAGTGAAGAGGAAGAAGGTTATTATTATACAGAAGAAAGTCAAAAGCTTAATCCCGCCCCTAGGAAAGTTGTGTCTTTAGAAAGGGCATTTGATAGAGAAGATGGCCATAAACCTAAGGAAGAATCAGGTACAAAGCCAAGTGATTATATAGAAGTAAACATAGGCACAAAGGAAGAGCCTAGGATGGTTAAAATTGGGAAATCAACACCCAAAGATGAACGAGAACAAATCATTAATTTACTAAGGGAATATAGGGATGTTTTGGCCTTCACATATGATGAACTTAAAGTCTATAGGGAAGATGTGATTCAGCACACTATTCCACTAAAAGAAGAAGCCAAACCATTTAGACAGAAACTTAGGCAAATAAATCCTAAGTTGGCCCCCTTAGTACAACAAGAACTTCAAAAGATGTTGAAAGCTGGAATAATAGCCCACACTAGGCATTCTTCTTGGTGCTCCAATTTGGTGGTGGTTAGAAAGAAGAATGGTTAAATAAGGTTGTGTGTGGATTTCAGAAATCTAAATATTGTGTGCAAGAAAGATAATTATCTCCTCCCTAAAATGGAAACTTTATTGCAAAGAGTAACAGGATCTGGTATGATTTCAATGCTTGATGGTTTTTCTGGTTATAACCAAGTCAGAGTTAAAGAAGAAGATAGGCATAAAACAACATTTACTACTCCATGGGGAACATTTGAATATATCAGGATGCCTTTTGGTTTATCTAATGCTGGAGCTACATTTCAGAGAGCTATGGATTATGCTTTTAGAGGTTTAATTGGGAAAATTATTGAAATTTATCAGGATGATTTAACAGTGTTTTCTAAGGATGGGAAAAGTCACATAGGGCATTTAAAACAGGTTTTTGAAAGATGCAGAGAATTTGGGATATCTTTAAATCCAGCTAAGTTAGTTTTTGGGGTTATCGAGGGAAAATTACTGGGTCACATAATTTGCAAAGAAGGTGTCAAAATAGATCCAAAAAGAATTGAAGCAATTTCAAAGATTCCCTTGCCTAATACAAAGAAAGGCCTCCAATCTTTCTTTGGTACAATTAATTTCCTTAGGATATTTATTCCTAACCTAGCAGAAGTAACTAAGCCTTTAAATAAGTTGCTTAGAAATGATGTCGAGTTCCAATGGGATGAAACAGGAAAAAGAGCTTTCCAACAAATAAAAGATGCATGTGGTCAAGCTCCCGTATTAATCAACCCAGATTACACTAAAGAATTCTATCTTTTCTCCTTTGCATCTGAAGACACCATTGCTGGTGTTTTATTACAGAAAAATGACCAAGGTCAAGAACAACCCATAGCATACATGAGCAAAATCTTAAGAGATTCAGAACTAAAGTACCATATAATAGAAAAACAGCCTTATGCCTTGGTAAAATCTCTTAAGCATTTCAGGATTTTCATATGGTATGCCAAAATAATTGGGTATGTTCCTAGTACAGCAATTAAAGATGTGTTAACTCAAGAAGAGGGCCTAGGTCTAAGAAGTAGATGGGTTGCTAAAATTCAGGAATATGATTTAGAAATCAGGCCCACTAAGTTAATCAAAGGACAAGGATTAGCTAAGATGTTAGCGGAAAGTAATGAGAAGGCTTTAGGTTTGGTTGATCAGAATATGGTTTGTGAGATTGATGTTTCAGATTCATCCCCAGATTTGCTAAAACTTGAGCAAGTTGAATGGTATTCTGATATTATTTTTTATCTTAAAAACTTGACTTGCCCAAGTCACCTGGTTGGTCATAAGAGAAGAGCCTTAAGGCTCAAAGCATCCAAGTATATTTTAATAAAAGATGGTTTAGGATGGAGGAATCCAGATGGGATTATCCTTAGATGTGTGGACGAGAATGAATCTAAAAAACTAATGGATGACTTTCATAATGGTTTTTGTGGTGGTCACTTTGCTGCTAGAACCACTACCCATAAGATTCTTAGAGCTGGATATTATTGGCCCACCATATTTTTAGATGTGCATCAGTTTGTGAGGAAATGTGAACCTTGTCAATTGTTCACTGGAAAACAGAAGTTAGCTGCCCTTCCCCTCCAGCCAGTTGTTGCAGAAGCACCTTTTCAGCAGTGGGGTTTGGACTTTATAGGAAAGTTTAAGGATAACTCAAGTAATGGTTTCTCATGGATTATAACAGCAACAGATTACTTCACTAAATGGGTTGAAGCTATTCCCACTAAATCAGCTAATGAAAAAGTAATCATGGATTTTCTTGAAGATAGGATAATAACAAGATTTGGAGTGCCTTCAAAGATAGTTACAGATAATGCTAAAGCCTTTTGTTCAGCTGAAATGTTTGCATTTTGTTTGAGGTATGGCATTGTATTATCTCATGCATCAAATTATTATCCTCAAGGAAATGGTCAAGCATAATCTAGTAACAAAAATTTAATGACCATAGTCAAGAAAATTGTAGGGGATAACAAAAGGTCTTGGGACAGTAAAATAAAATATGCTTTATGGGCTGATAGAATAACAAAGAAAACATCTACAGGCAAGAGTCCTTTTGAGTTAGTATATGGTTTAGAAGCTCAGTTGCCAGTTCACCTTACCCTGCCAGTGTATCAGTTGCGCCGAGAGTTTGACATAGAAGAGTCTGCACTTCAAAACAGAGTAAATCAGTTAGTAGAGTTGGATGAAATAAGGAGAAAAGCTTATGACCAAAACTTTAAAAGTCAGGAAAAGACAAAGAAAGCCTTCGACAAGTTAGCTAGACAGAGAGACTTCAAAGTGGGGGATACAGTTGTCCTATGGGACAAAGGTAGGGAAAAGCCAGGGAAGCATGGGAAATTTGACAGCCTATGGTTAGGCCCTTATGTGATCAGATCAGTTGCAGGTCCAAATTCTTTCAACCTGGGTAACTTGGATGGTGAGCCATTGAACATTCCAAGGAATGGTCAACAGCTCAAGCTTTATTACACATAGAGTCAACGTGGTGTCCAAAGGGACACCCTTTTGTAGCGTATCTCTAACCTTTTTCCCTTGCATTTCTTTACAGTTTTGTATTATTTCATTGGTTTATTCATTGTGCATATAGATGTAAATAATTGTGTCTATTTCATTTTTGTATAGCAATTTCATTTATTGTTTATTGTTTATTTATTGGTTTTGCTGGAGGACTTATGTTGGTTATTGGTGAGAAATTTGTGGTTGCAAGATTCTGGAGTTCTCATGTGCTCTCCGATGATCGAACACATGTCCCCAAGTTGGAGCCAGATGTTGCCCACCTATTTTGACTAGGTGGCAACTCCATGTACATGAAGATGTACATAATTGTACAAGTTGTACCTTGGAAAAATCTGAGGATTTTTTCACTTCTGCAGGGCAATTGCCCCTTTATAAAACGAAATGTCCGCTCCCCTGCGTGGGAAAATTAATGTAATTATATGTATTAGTATGGATCATATGATATGGATGCCACACCATGGAACTGGTTGTTAGGGAAGTCCCCTCATCGAGTGTTTTTTCCCTTTCCAATTGATCTTGTTGTATAAACGATTTTAATTGGTTTGGTTTTTCACTCAAAATCCTCCAAAGTGGTGACGGGCGTTCTAGCAGTCAAGTCCATGGGGTGGCTAAGGCTTCAAATGTTATTCATGACCATGCTAGACATTTGTATAGAGTCTTGCGGAGTTTCGTTATGTTGTTGTATTTTTATTAAGTTTTTCTAGTTAATTAACTTCACCCCTTGGTGGTTAATTAACTCAGTTTTGATGTAATAATGTAATTGCTCAAGCATGGCATTTTGTAATAGGGGCTATGAATGCAAGGTAAACTTGCTATGAAACCCCCTAAGCCATTGCTTCGAGTCCCATGTCATTCTGATAAGGGGTTGAGGAGATAGACCAATTTTGGTCAGGAGGGGTCTATCTCCCTTAGGGAATTAATTAATTTCCCTAAGTCAAAAATTCATATTATTTGATTTTGAAGGAAAAAATCAAATAATGCTATGGTAATTTTGTTTGGGGGTTGTTGAGCCTAGGAAAAAAATATTCCAAATTTTTCCACCCCCCCATGGCCAAGATAAAATTTTTCCAAGTTATTTTAAATTTTTTCCTAAGTCAAAATTGGAAAAATTTAAAAATTAAATTGAAAATTTTAATCTAAGGTGAATGTATTTTTATCCTAAGTCAAAAGGATAAATCTTTATTTTGGAACAAATGGCAAAGTCAAAGCCAAGTTTAGAGCCTTAGAAGTGGTTAAAACCCCATTTTAAAGGAAGGGCGCTACCATATGAAGACTCCACCAAAGATAGTAGAGGGCGTTAGCAAATGTGGGGCGTCAAGGCTTTAAAGAGGGCGCTAGCTACAATGGAGGCGTCACTATTTTAGAGGAGGAGCGCCAAGTTTAGAGGGGCACCTAGCCTATGGTCCCACGTTTTTACCATAAAAAACCTAAAAGCAAATCTAAGGTGGATCTTGGTCAAAACCCTAGATCTAAGGGTGGAAAATGATTGAGACATGGATCAAGCACTCAGGCCATAGATTGAAAATTAATCTAAGGGTGTAGATTGATTGATAAGAATAAAAAGTCAAAAACCTAGATCTAGTGGTGGAGATTTAACCTGGATCTAGATCTAATCTCAGCCATTGATCTTCAAGGGGTTGGGGTCTTCCTCAACTATATAATGAGGGTCTCACTCCCTCATTTGACGACTTCTCTCATGCTATTGTTATGCTGCCGGAATACTTCTCCACTCTCCTCTCATATTCTTTTGACTATTGTAATTTTCTTGCCCTAGTTGGGCGTTAATACAAGTAATCTTTGGAGGAAGTCTTGGTGTCTCTTCTACATTCCATGTTTCTTTGTGAGGTAACTTGCTGTTTATTTATTTGATTTGTACTTGTATTTGCTTAGATAGCTCTCCACAAAGTATTTTGTGGAGAGACTTGTAGGTAGAAGTATTTCTATCTGCATTTGTGAGTAGATTAGTAAGATTCTACAAAGTATTTTGTAGGATTTATTATTGTGCTCACCTCTTGGCCTACATTGTGCAGCTCTTATAAGTTTATTTGCAGGGATCTAGGGCAAATGAGCATTTTCTCCATTGGTTAATTTCTGTTTTTCATTTTCGCACTTTTGCTTAAGAGGGTTTTGAAACTCAGTTTTTATCACTGTATAGTGATAAGAACCTTGGTTTTAAGGCCCCAACCCTTAGTATATTGATTAAATACTTCAGATCTGCTGTTTTAACATCATTTAGGTGGCTGGAAACTCAATTTTCAGCCCTCATAAACATTATATTTCTGTTATTTTTACACTCAGATTTTTGCTGTAAATTAGTGATTTTTTGGTACTAATTTTTCTGATAATTTCTTTAGTGTTTACTGTGATTTCCAGCAAACATAGCTTGCTGCTTTGTGACAGGTTTTACACAGGTGAAGGGGAGGTGCTGCCCAAATTGGCCCAGAAATACCTCAACCTTCAAACAGTTCCAAAAGGGGTTCAAACCCTCACTTTTCTCTCATCTTTTTCTGATATTTGTAAACCCCAACGAGAAGTTCTCTTGGGGTATTCTGCAAAATTTATAAAGCACCTGTAATCTATATGTAAATAGATTAGGAAGTAGAGTAGGAAGTAGAATACTAGTTGCTTAGATTTTTGTTTATGCAAGTTTTATGTGTACCCACCTATCTTTGTGACAGACCACCATCTCTGTCACAAAGATTGAAGTGAGGTTAGTTTAGTCTCTTTTACTTCTGTTTCCCACCCATCTCTGTGACAGATCACCATCTCTGTCACAGAGATTGCTGTGCGGTTAGGCTTTGCTTTAGTTAGTTACAGTTTCCTTCAAGTTTCAGCAATTTTATTTTCTGTTAAAGAATAACCATACAACCCATCTACCTGCGTATCCTCTATCCACTTGTCATCTCCCTTTAGGGACTTCAAGTTGGATATGAAAAGCAGGAGAAGTGGGGGCTTAGGTAATTAAAGCAACACTTTTATTTTCTTGCTACAATCTTCACATTTAAATTTTCAGTCCAAGATCGAATACCAGTACCTCCCATAAGGGATATCGCTTGGTTGATCTTGTTGACAGCTTAAAATTTACCTTGCATATTAACCATCAAGACTTAAAATTAACCCCTAAAATTAACCAACAAAAGCTTCTCTATTTCCTGCTCCTCTACTCGGTTATCACCCTTCGGGGTACTTGCGAGATACGACAGGGGATAGAGGAGTCTTAGTTTAATAGACATCCATCTAGCCATTTTTCCTG
Source organism: Pseudotsuga menziesii (assembly GCA_001517045.1). Classification (NCBI taxonomy): domain Eukaryota; kingdom Viridiplantae; phylum Streptophyta; class Pinopsida; order Pinales; family Pinaceae; genus Pseudotsuga; species Pseudotsuga menziesii. The sequence goes on along the minus strand of LPNX010275264.1, from coordinate 61,622 downwards.
TCAACTAAAAACAGTGACCTTAGGAAGCTAGAAGGGGTAGTAGACCGTGGGGGGTCTCTAGGCGCTTTGACGTCCTCCTTGTTGAGCACTGGGGCATTGGGGTTTGACCTGTGAGCTACGGGCGGGCTTTGCTCCCACTTTGTTGAGCGCAATAGCATTCCCTCTTTGACTGGAGAAGTACTAGATAGGGGTAGTCACACCACCGGTTCTAAAACTTAACTTCAAGAAGAAAAACTCTAATAAAATTTATTAAAATTAACCAAGAGACATTGCAAAACGTCCTACAAACACAGGTCATTGCTATCACCTTGCTGTTCAAGGTTTTCACTGCTAGCACTTTTATTTTTGCAAGCTCTTCACTTTTCAGTTACAAGCATTTCATTTCAGTTTCGCAAATTCTTGTGGTGGCATCTTTAATTCATGGTTTAGTAATTTGAGATCTTGTGTAACACAAATTTTTGGGGTAATAGCTTGACAATTGTTCCATTATTCAATCTGTTACAACTGTGGATACTGCTAATATTGATTAACTGCTCATTTATTATTGTTTACATTGTTCATTATTCAATCTGTTACAACTGTGGATACTGCTAATATTGATTAACTGCTCATTTATTATTGTTTACATTGTTCATTATTCAATCTGTTACAACTGTGGATACTGCTAATATTGATTAACTGCTCATTTATTATTGTTTACATTGTTCATTATTCAATCTGTTACAACTGTGGATACTGCTAATATTGATTAACTGCTCATTTATTATTGTTTACATTGTTCATTATTCAATCTGTTACAACTGTGGATACTGCTAATATTGATTAACTGCTCATTTATTATTGTTTACATTGTTCATTATTCAATCTGTTACAACTGTGGATACTGCTAATATTGATTAACTGCTCATTTATTATTGTTTACATTGTTCATTATTCAATCTGTTACAACTGTGGATACTGCTAATATTGATTAACTGCTCATTTATTATTGTTTACATTGTTCATTATTCAATCTGTTACAACTGTGGATACTGCTAATATTGATTAACTGCTCATTTATTATTGTTTACATTGTTCATTATTCAATCTGTTACAACTGTGGATACTGCTAATATTGATTAACTGCTCATTTATTATTGTTTACATTGTTCATAAGTATTCATTTGTCATATTGTAACCTTGTTTAATTGAGATAACACCTAAACTGTGGTTTAATTAACTTACATTTCAATTTCAGTTGTAAATCTGTAAAGTTATAATTTTAGACTCCATTTGTAATAGGCACTGGTCTTTATTTATCTCAAGGTCTGCTTGTCTTTAAAAGGATGTCTTTGCATTTGCATGCTGCTTGTCATTCCTTAGATAATATAAAGGTTTAGCCTCACAATCTTAATAAAAGATCCATTTAATTAATTTGTAATTAATTAATAAATCTGGAACTTAGCTTTCCTGTAGGGACTACCCCCCTTGGCTCTGTTGGGATCTTGCCTAAACGGAGGAGATGTGGACTGTGGTGACAGTGGTCCCCAGCTCTCACTTGCCCCCAAGGACACACATAGCAGGTTGTGACTTTCCCGTGTCTTAATGTGTGAATTAGGCGGCAACAAGACCAATTTGAAATCCTATGTAAAGATATCTATAAATATGTTTTATAAAAATACAAAAAAACAATTACAATTACAACCATTCATATTCATATTAAAGTAAAACTAAATATTACAAATATAAACATAAACAATTACAATTACAACCATCCATATTAAAGTAAAACTAAATATAACAAATATAAACATTTTCATTGGAATTCGTAATAACCTTCTAATTAATAAATTCATAAATTCTGGTCACTTCCGGTCACTTCCCGAAAACAAGTTACCAAGAAATGTATTAATGTTAAAAGTGAAGGAGGCGGAGAGATCCATGAAGCGGAGAAAATCGCATTGTCTAGTTTCGTGTTCTTTAGCAGGTTGACTAATCTTTCTTTGGGCGTTAGTAGATTAGTTGATTATCGTTGCTGCCTTTTCCCTTTCCCGGAAGCCGAAGCATCTTATTCTCATTCCAGGGGCCTGGTAATTAGCTCCTTTTCGTTCTGGTGTTCCACTCGATCAATTTACCCTCCTGGTTTCGATCAATGAATCCTGTTTGCATATCTTGTTCCATCTCGTTGAATGTGTGATATTTAAAAATTCCACGAAATAATATATAACGCTGGGTTGACTGGGTCTGCGGGGGTGTGTTTTCCCTTTCATGGCCAAGTCCGAGCGAGTTCAATCCCGAGTTTGGGTCGAGTCCAACAGAGCCCACGATTTTCGACGAGTCCACCAGTTACGGCGAGTGCTTCCCGAGTCTCTAGCAGTTACTCGGCCTGATAGTCAACTCGTGAAGACTCGCGAGTACTCGCGATTCTCTCACGAGTGGTGCTTCATTGATTTTTTTTTTATGAAAAGTAGTCACCGGACACACTGGTTGGAGGGCTTTGAGCCATGTCCCACAAAATAAATGCACAAACACTAAGATATGGGAACAACCACCCCTCCTCCCTAATGGTAATCTCTTGACCAAAAGGGGCCATTCCAACAATAATCCATCAACATCTTTCAAAACAGTTCTTACTTGCATATTTTGGCTAGGGATAGTCATCCCTCTCACATTTCAAGACAAGATAGATAACTTCATTCAAAAGGAGTTTCATTCACCAGTTCCTTAAACCTGTTATCAGTTACAAAATCTCCTGACATTGTAAGCTGATGCCCAGGAGGTTGTTTAGTCATGTCTAAGTTTCAGGATGCAAATCAAGGTTGTCCCCCTTGCTGGTTTATCATTGTTTCTTAGCTCATAATGTTCTTCCCTTGATTGCTTGCTACCCTTGCTTCTTAAGGACACACTAAAAGCCAACATAATTTGCATCCCCTGTGGTAAGATTTCTCCATTCACACCCTTATATTTGTTTGTGTCATTTTTTCCTCAAATCTGCCTTTGAAATGTCAAGATTAAAAAAGAAAAAAACAGACATAGATTCTAAGCTCAAGGTGCTAAATATCTTCTAAAATAAATGGCATATTCAGGAAATTATCTTCAGGCAATGTAGAGTTCTTACCGAGTGATGCAAATACTGGGCAAAGAACGTTCTTAAAATCCCTGTCAATTCGTGATCAATAAATTAAGAACACCAAATGTGTATTAAAGCATAAAAAGGTAATGCACTTGCACACTTTTTATAGTTCAATAAAGTCCTCTCTATAGATTGATTTTAGAGGGGTACTACAAGCAATTAAAAATAAATCTAGAAAACAGCATATCTTAAACAACAGCATTGTTTAGACTTCAGTAACAATAAAAGTACATGTAAACATCAGGAAAATAAAGCATACAAACTCTGATTTTTTTCCCCATAAAATATATATCCTGGGGAAACCCACTGGGTACTTCCTTTCATTCCGAGATGGTACCCAGGGTGAACTTGATTCTGTAGAAGCTCAAATGTTTGTCAGCACAGGGTTCAAGGCTACAACAATACAGTATATACTATATGCTCATTAAGAGCTCAACATGTCAGTTGTGGGAATTGAACCTGGATGGGGAGGATAACAATCATTCCTTCCAACCTTCTGAGCTAGAACCAATTGACATACAGACGCTGATTTGTAATGACCTTGAAACTTAATAAGAACTAGTTGAACATAATTCATAAGAAAGTAAAAGAAAAATCATGCAGATGCCAGACTGCTTTTTCATCTGTAATGTTTTACAACCTTCAACTTCTTTGTAAAGAAGAAACAAGAGAAGACTCTTAGCTGCCACATTCTTAGAAATCTTTACCTATCCATATCAAAGATTATCGGATTAAAGAGGACTTACCATTAGAATGAGGTCATAATTACTTCTTTGCACTGCACGTAGTGCTTCCACTCCATTAGAGACAACATCAAGGCTGTGACCCAGCCGTTTAATTATGGACTGTGTAACCATCACGTTAACTTTGTTATCTTCAACGAGCAGAATCTTATGTTTGGATTGTGTCTGCCTTACTTCTGAAGTATTGTCTGATAACTTGTGACTGGACTTTTCCAACTCTCCCTGATTCTCATGTACAAAACTAGAAAACTTGAGATCCTCTGATTGCTGAATCTGCCAAGAAGCCACTGGCTTGTGATTAATAGCTGCAGTGTGTTTTTGAGAATGTTGATTACTATCATTTGAATAGCAATCATTAACCTCCTTATGAACTTTCTCCTTTTCAGAAATATAATTGCTACCCCGTGCTGGACATTGATTTACAAAATCATTGATGGTACTTGCATCTTCTCTTAAAGTTCTTTCCATTGAAGTCAATTTACCTGTAAGGAGCATATGGTTTGCATGCATGCTATTTGTTTTGGTTATGCTGTTTGATTCAATGCCACTTACAGATATTAGTTTGGACCTGGAAGCTGCCCCATTTGAAGAGAATAAAGAACCTAATGTCCGTGGCTGAAACTGAAAATAAGATGCTTTATTGTCTTCAATGGTATGTTTAGTTGTGGTTTCATATTCAGGGAGAGGCTTATCATATAGCAGATCATTGTCTCTCTCATCACAGGGGGCCTTTTTAGGAACTCTGCAAGGTACAATGAAAGAAAATGTTGAACCATGATGTTCCTGACTTTTTACTGTGAGACGCCCTCCCATCAATTCTACCTGTCAATTCAGCAACATAATAAAAACATGTAATCTCTATTATCTCTTGGTCTCAGAAATATCTTCGAAGTTCTAACAAACATGTTCATAGCAAATGCAGGGAATAATTTGCTCTTTCTTTTCTCCAGTAAGAATGATGACAATGAATTTGTATAGCAAAATAACTAATTGCAGATAAATTATTTGTATTGCATATTTTTTCTGAGAAATGTCAGTTTACATTTAATTTACTGTAGTACAAAAAGTTCCATCAACCACGAGTGTTTGTTTACATTCCATACATTCGCTGTACACCTTTTAAAATTGCCTTCTGGAAAACCTGAAAGCATACATGAGTTGCCACAACCCCAGCCATGAAATTTTGCTTACATTCGATACATTCTATGTTGGACCTTTAGAAAAAGGCTTCTAGAAAACCAGAAAAGAGAGCATGCTATATGAATAATATCTATTTTGAGGTTAATTTTCCTGGAGCTAGCTTACCTTAGTCTTTGGCATATATTATGACTATTGGTCTGATAGAAACAAACTAAAGCAGAAAAACAGTTGAAACTCATTAAAGTGGTTGGTAAACTTGTACAGCTCGTCTTCTTCAGCCACTGTTCAATCTTTACCTCCTTTAACTTGCTGCTTGTTGACACTTTCAGGGTAGCTACCTTGGTCTGCACTCTGGACTATCTTGAACTTTCTCATCGAGTCTTTCTTCTAAAATCACTTGCAGAAACTGCTTTGGGAAATTGGATATGAGGTCCCGACTCCCTAGGTATAGCTTTCTCTCCCCCAACATTACTGAGGTTCCCCTTATTTTACCCTCAATCTCTTAGAGTCCAGACCAGCACCTGTACACTCATTTTTTCAGTCTCTAGGAGAGGAAGGCATACCCCTGCAGCCCTTTTTGATTACAAATTCAGAGCAGATTGCTTTGGGAAGTGAGAAAATATCAAAACCAACTGTAAATGATAGTGGTGGCAAGCGCAGACTTTAGATAGGAAGCTTTCTATGGGAGGTTAGTGAAATTTCACCATACACTTTGATGTAACATGCTTTCCATGATCCTATTAAGTTCTTTAAATTTGCTCACTTGATTCATGATTCTTATGGATAGTGTTGACCACCTAACCAACTAGGTGGCCAACCATGTACCATGTACATTGAAGATGAGAAAAAAGTACATGATAAAGTTTTTTCAAGCGAGACAACTCTTCTTATCTTTTCTCCATGAAATTGCCACACCCCTACGGGGGATATTGTAATGATATGTCAGCATGAAGGTCTAGTTTTTGTATACCTTAGTTGCCTAGGACTTTTTCAATAGGGAAGTTTTTTCATTGAGTGTTTTTTCCCTTGGATAATTAAATTTCCTTTTTAGTGATTTTAATTATTTGAGTTTTTTACTCAAAAATACCTCCAAAGTGGTGAAAGGTGTTTTAATGATCGAGTCCACGGGGCGACTAAGGCCTAGTAAGGTTCTATCTAACCAAGCTAGACACTCTCTAGAGTCTTGCAGAACTTCATTAGCTTTTACCTAGGGTTTTTTAATTTTTGGTGATTAAAAAATGTCCCTCGGCATAAAAATGTTGTAAATAAAAGATGGTGAAATGGCATCTAATGCCCACAGATTGGGGTATGGGTACTCAAAATCAATGGCATGAGTCCCCCTACACTCTTGGGCAAAATTTGAAGTCATTTGGACAAGTCTTGCTAAGGTTTTGGTCATATTTGCCAAAGTAAGTCAAGGAAATCAGGAAAATTGGCAATTAATTAGCAAGCCAAATTTTGGAAAAGTGCCTAAAGTCACTTAGAAGGGGAAAATTAAGTTTTTAAGTGTTTGTTATGTTCCTAAGGTGAGTTTAGAAGAAAAAAGGCCCCCCACATGCAAGTGTTTCACAAGAATGAAGATGCCGCCAAAGGGGGGGCATCCTCCCTCTTCATGGAATTGAGATATTTAAAAATAAGACAAAGTAAGGGGTCCCACTTTGGTGTTCCCCCCCTTCTGGCCTGTTGCCGCCTAATACACACTTTATGACACAAGGAAGTCAATAACTTGTTATGTGTGTCCTTGGGGGCAAGTGAGAGCTGGGGACCACTGTCACCATAGTCCACAACTCCTCCGTTTAGGCAAGATCCTAATAGGAAGGCGAGTAGTCCCTACATAATACTAAGTTCCTATGTTTATTAACAATTTAGTTAATGGGATCTTTATTAAGGTGTGTAGGCTAAGTTCTTGCACTATCTAAGAGATGACAAGTAGCCAATGCAAAATGCAAAATTTCACTTTCAATGATAGTCAAACCTTTTAGATTAACAAACCAGTGCCTATAAATGAAATGGAGTCGAGACAAATGCAACTTTCAGTTGAAATGCAGATCTAGATTAATTAATCCACAGTTTAAGTGTTTTATAACTGAATGAGATTGCAAACGAAATAAGTTGAATACTATGGACAATATACACAGAAATGAATGATTAGCTAAACAGTTAAAGCAATCATAGTCAGTTCAATAGTATAAACAAATGAACATATGAATAATGTCAGTCAATTGCACTGTATAAACAATATCAACAAACTATGAATAGGTTATTAGTGGAATAAATAGCTTGAGCGAAAGTACCACAGTGAGATAAACAAATGCTGTGAAATAATTACAGTAGTTAAACCATTCAACACATGAGATTGCAAAAGCTGAAACAACTACTTGAAAAGTAAAAATGAAATCTATGCTGTGAAATGCTTTATAGTAACTTGTTTGTAGGACGTTTTGCAGTGTCTCTTGGTTTATTTTAATAAATTTTAAGCGTGTCTTAATCTTGATTTAAGTCTTAGAACCAGGGATGTGACTATCCCTGCCACATATCTTCCAAAGCCAAAGAGAGAATGCTGCTGTGCTCAAAATAGTGGAAACAAGTCCACCTGTAGCTCGCAGGTCAAACCTCGATGCCCCGACGCTCAACAAGAGGGACGTAAAAACGCCTAGAGACTGCCCACGGTCTTCTACCCCTTCTAGCCTCCGAGGTCACCGTTTTTAGTCATGCGACAGACAATATATGGTGGATGCCTATTACTAAGAGCTTATCCAACCCCCCGTCGTTTCTCGAAATACTCCAAAGAGTGATGACCAAGTAGAGGTGAAGGGGCTAAACATTTGTTGGTTTATTTTAGGGGGTTTATTTTAAATCCTGATAATGTTGATAATGTGCAAATTTTATTTTAAGACAATCAACAGGGTCAACCAAGTAATATCCCTTATGGGAGGTGTAGGTACTTGAACCATGTACCTTGAAAGTAAATGGGAATAAATTGTGAAAGCAAAAGATTGTAGCAAAAATAACAATGATCTAATTAAGTCTTAAGCCCCTTAGTCCTTCCGCTTTTCATACCCGACCTGAGTTCCCTAAAGGGAGATAACAGGAAGGGATAGAGGATACACGGTGGATTTAAGGTTGTATATTACTCTCTTCAAATAAAACAAAACAAGAAGTAAATCTAAAGCTAAGTGCTTGAAATGAAATGAAAGAACCTGAAACTAAACTAAAGCTACTGTGCTAACCACACAACAATCTCTTCAAAAGAGAAAGGTGGGTAAAAATGGAAATCTAGATCTACTTGCAAGAACAACAAACTAACAACTAGTAAGCTATTCTAACTCTAATCTAATCTACTTACAATAAATTTACAAAGCCTTTGAAAAAGGATTTGAGAATACCCCAAGAGAATCTCTCTTTGGGGTTTACAAATACCAAAAGAAGTGGAGAGAAATGAGGGTTTGAGCTTCCTTTTGAACCGGATGGTTCTTGAGACTTCTCTGAACTAAAATGGGCAGCACTTCCTTTTCTCCTATACAAAACCTGTAATAAAACAGCGGGATATGTTCGCTGGAAATCACAATAAACACTAAAGAAGACTTGTTAGAAAAATTAGTCCAAAAAAACTCAAAAAGGGCAAAAATCTGAGTATAAAAATGCTTAAAATGAGATGTTTATAGGGCTGGAAAATGAGTTTCCAATCACCTAAATGATGTTAAAACAATAGATCTGAAGTATTGAACTAATATACTAAGGGTTAGGGCCTTAAAACCAAGGTTTTTATCACTATACAATGAGTTTTAAAACTCTTGTAAACAAATGTGTGAAAATGGAAAAGAAAATTATAACCAATGGAGAAAGATGCTTTTTTGTTCTAGATCCCTGCAAATAAACTTACGAGAGCTGCAAAATGTAAGCCAAGAGGTGAACATCCAATAAATCTACCAAAATACTTTGATAAATCTAAAAAAAAACTCACAAATGAAAGCAGAAACACTTCTACTAACAAATCTCTCTACAAAATACTTTGTGGAGAGCTATCTAGGTTAATACAAATGCAAATCAAATAGATATATATAAAACAAGTTATCTCATCCAAAAATACATGAAAGGTGGAAGGGAGCCACCAAAAATTCCTCCAAAGATCACTTGGATTAAGCCCAACTAGGGCAAGATTTGATACAAAATAAGCCTCTAGGGCTTGAGCAAAACTTGAGCAAAATGAAAGACCATGAGAAGAAAATAAGAGAGGAGTGATTCCAGCAGCATAACAATAGCTTGAGAGTTGATGTCTAATGAGGGAGGGGAGACCTTCTTTTATAGTTGAAAAGATTCCAAACCCACTCTTAAATCAAGGGTTCAAAACATAGATCTAAACTCTATCTCTCCTCCACCCTTAGATCTAGGTTTGTTGACTTTGCAAGCCATCCACCAATCATAAGCAAGGGGGCCTCTTCAAATCAATGGTCAAAAAAATAGATCCATGTCACAATGGAGCTTAATGCTTAGATCTAGGGTTTCCATGACTTAAGTGGGGCCTCCTTTGACTCAAATTTTGATTTTTTGATTTTATTTTCATCTTTCATTTTTTTATTATTTAATCTTTTATTTTTCTTTTATTTTAATTTTTAATTTTTCTTTTATTTTTAATCTTTTATTTTTATCTTTTATTTTTAATTTTTTATTGTTATCTTTTATTTATTTATTTATTATTTAATCTTTTATTTTTAATTTTTTATTGAGACAAGAGGGGCGCCCACTTAGGAGATCTTCAAAATTTTATTTTTGACCATGGGGGGGTTTATTTCAAAATAAAAATTGACTATGCTTAGCCACCCCCTAAACTTAATTACCATGGCCTTATTTGATTTTTTCCTTCAAAATCAAATAATTTATTTTTTCACCCTAGAAAATTAAATTAATTTCCTAGGAAAAAATACCTTGTATTAACCAAAATTGGTCTAACTTCCTAACCCCTTGTCAGAATGACATGACATTTGCATTCATAGCCCCTATTACAAAATGCCAAAGTTCAAGAGATTACACTATTACATCAAAATTTAATTAATTAACCACCAAATGGTAAAGTTAATTAATTAGGAAAAATTAATAATAAAAATACAAAAAACCTAACGAAATTCCGCAAGACTACAAGAGATGCCTAGCATGGTCACGAATAACATTGTGAACCCTTAGCCACCCCATGGACTTGATTATTAGAACGCCCGTCACTACTTTGGAGGATTTTGAGTGAAAAACCTAACCAATTAAAATAGTTAAAGAACAAGATTAATTGGAAAGGGAAAAAAACACTCGATGAGGGGACTTCCCTAACAATCAGTTCCATGGTATGGCATCCATATCATATGAACCACACTAGCACAGAGAATTACATTAATTTTCCCACGCAGTGGAGTGGACATTTCGTTTACAAAGGGGCCAATTGCCCTGCAGAGTGAAAAATCCCTTGATTTTTCCATGGTACAAATTGTACAATAATGTACATCTTCAATGTACATGATGTTGCCACCTAGTAGAAATAGGTGAGCAACAGGGCCTAGAATGAAGATTAAAAATATTAGAGAGGATCCCCTCCCCCACCCATTTCTATTTGATTTCTCACCCTAGGAGGTGCCCCCAAGAGAAATGGTTCCCCTCTTTGAGCTCCCACTCTCTCATTTTGACAGGTGGCTCTCTCCTCACTCATTTCCTATTTAAGGAGGCTTCCCATCTTCATTTGGGTAACACATACACACACACACACTTTTTCATGCTCTTGCTCTCATTCTATTTCTTTTTCTCTCTTGTCCTTGCTCTTGCTTGGGCCATTGTAATTTTCAGCCATTTGGCTTTGGTAATCAAAGTCTTTGGAGGAATCTTGTGTCCATTGTTCCCATTGATGATTTGCTTCCATGCTTAAAGAGATACACAAGTTTGGTTGGTTAAGGAAGCATACCAATTTGCTTTGGTAAGATTTATGGTATTTGTATTCCATAAGTTTTTTGAATTTTCATTCTTGTAGCAAAGGAAGTTCATATATTTTCTAGTTTGAAGTTTATGATTTCTTTGCTCATTATTTGATTCTCACTTTCTAGTAGTTGTATAATGAAAATATTATAAGTTGGGGGTTATTTGGATTGAAGAGTGGGATACTTTGGTTGGATGCCCCATTGCTTCACTTTTTGAAGAACAAAGGAACAATTTCCTCTTTCTTTACATACAAATTTTTGTATTTTAATTTTAGTTTGTTGAGTGTTTCAAATCTGATTTTAACTCTTATATACTCAAGTTCTTTCAAAATGATTCATTTGGCAACTCTGAGTAAATTTTGTAATGACACGTCTCCTTGTGAGGGTGTCCTGGGTTTCTCCTTGTTTTTTCTAGGCTAGTTGCTTAACCTAGGACCCTTCTTCACTAGGCTAAATTGGGTAAGGCTTGTGCTAGGGTAGGGTTTCCCCTTGGGTTTTCACATCTTTACTTCTCCAAAACTTAGGTTTAGTCTTGGTTTAGGTTAGTTTCTAGGTTAGTATTTAGGTTAGGGAAAACCTAGGTTAGTGTTTAGGTTAGCTTAGACCTTAGGTTAAGGTTGATTTTCCTGAATCCCTACTGGCCTAACTATGCCTAACCCTCGCTTCTCCACCCTCGGAGACCCTCTTTCTATCCTCAAGACCCCTTCCTTTGATTTGTCAGCCACCCAAGCTCTTACCACCTTCCTCGTAGCCCTTCACATCTTTGTTGCTCCCTCGCTTTCCTTCGCTTCTCTTCAAAACCAACTCCAAACACCCTCGCTAGCTTCCTTATAAACCTCAACCCCCTCTTCTTCCTAGTGACTTGCCCTTCTCCACCTCGCTAGCCTCCCCTAGCTTGCTGCGACCCTAAAACACTTGCAGCAGCTGTCTCCTACACCCTCGCTTACCCTACAAGTCGACTTCCTCCTCCTTTTACCTCCCATCTTAGCCTGCAACTTGTTTATTAGGTTTGTAGTAGACTCTGTGTGCCCTTTCTAAGCCCTCTCCAAGTCCTAGTTTCCCTCAAGGGCTTCCCTTACAGTGGAAGCCCTTCGTCTTGGTCCAATGCTCCTTTAAACACTTGCTTACACAAGAAAAACATTGGTTATTAAATTAATAAAATGCTGGTGAAAGTAGACTGATAACATCTCGTATGCACACTTAATTAGAAACATATTCACTGCTTTGATACATGGTCGAATATCTAAAGAGATGGGTTATCATTGCTTGCCATGAACACACGAATGACAAGATCACTATTTTTCTCATATACAGTTTGTATGAGTGCATGAAATAATCACTGTCGACACATTTTTACACAAAACTATTTGCACATTATATGCATATTTTAAATGGTCACCATTTCAACTTTGCACTTGTATATTAGTGTTTCGTTACATGCACCTTTGCAGTTTGAATGCATATTTAAAAGTTGTGAATGTGATATTGCTAAAGATGCATTGATATATCTTTTATTACACTATTATGGGATGTTTTAATTAGTTTCATCACTGTGTTTATAGTATATACTGCAGTAGTTAACTCCGATTTGGGATAAACTTAACAAAGAACAGAACCACTATGATTGCTTTTATACTGATCAGTGCAGGAGTACTTAGTGTATATTGCGCTCACACAAACTTGCATTGATGATTGATACTCTTATTGCTAATATTCCTGAGTGTTATTTTTTGTTCATTAATAATTTAGGACACGTGAATGCTCATGAGTCGGGATTCAAACATTCCTCTTGATATATGATATTAGTACAATTCAGTACTAAGAATTGTTCGTCTACTGGCATACATCTACGATGTGGACATACTGAATGCATTTGCATTGTTTGTATCCTTATTCCATATATATGTTCTCTATTCTCATATTTGACTCCAATGAGGCACTAGTCATTAACAACCTTGAAAGAGGTATTCTTTGGTGTTTATTGTCTTTTCCAGAGTTGAATTAGGGCTCTCCCCTAGGAGGCTTCGACTTTCAAAGTAGTTGGGGACAAGTGACTAAGGTGACAATAGTCACTTTTCCCTCATATGCTTACCAGTGGCTTAAACTGCCATTTCAACCGGTGGCTTAAACTGCCATTTCAACCGGTAACAGGGTGAAAACACAGTTTTTCCCACTTCTTTCCTCTTATTCTTTATGCTGAAATTTCAACCATTGTAACAAGTCCAAGAGAGTCTTTTGGACTTAATTTCTTATTTTGCATTATAAGTCAAGTTGAAGTTATCCTTGTTTGCCATCCTTGTATGCAAAAGAAGTTGGGCTTGCCCAGCTTTGCATAAGCAATTGTTGATTGGCTTGGGGTTTAGCTTCCTTAGAGTTTCATTTTTATTTTCTTCTTTTATTTTGCCCCCACACCTTGCAAGTGATTTGGCTATGCCATCCTTGCAAAATTGTACCGGCTAAACATTCAATTTTTGTTATTTTCAATTGCTCACACCTTGCAAGTGAGTTGGCTATGCCACCCTTGCAATATCGGTTGGCTTGCATTGTTAATAATTGATAAATTCTTCATTTTGTTTAAAATAAATCTTGCCTCAATCTTCCCCCCGTATTTCCTCCCCTTGTTGGTTGGTCCGACCCAGGGTGACAAGAAAGGGAGAAGATTCGAGTTGGCTAGAGTAATAGGCATTTCAATCTATTATTGCAAGATTGAGAAAAGAGGATTAGTGTGTGGAGCTAGAGGGGGTAGAGGTCGTTGGGGGCCTCGTGGCACTCTGTGTCCTCCTGTTGAGCACTCAACTAGTTCTTGGGACTGACTTGTGGAGCTAGGAGGGAGCCTTGTGCTTTCTTGTTGAACACCCAACAATTTCTCTCAGTTGCGGGATAAGGGTTGGAGGTAGACACATTAGTTAGATCGTTTATTTTCTCATCCAAACACATTAATCCCCTAAGTTGAAGAAAGACCTTAAAATAAATTAAAATCTATTGGACCACTTGCACTACATCATGATCTTTCATTTTATTTACTATTGCAGTCATCGTTCATTTGGTTCAGTTCTACTTCAAGCTCATCTCGTACACTTTAGTTCATTTGCTTAAAGTATTTTACATTTGATGAATGTGGTCTTTTGATTATTATGGTGAACAAATGATTTAGAGCAATTTATGCATTTTGACAATTTTATTGTAATCTTTGCTTGTGACTCCAAAGCTCGATTCAAGAAGGAACTGGTTTAGTAATACTATATTTCTCTTGTAAATATTTGGTTTACAAATAAAGAAAGATATGCCTATCATTTGAAATTATTGCATTTTTGCATGATTGATTACTGTTGCCGCCTAATTTGCACCTCAGGTAACATGGCAAAAATCTTCAAGCCACTGGATGCAACCTTGGGGGCAAGCTCGATCCAAGTGCTGTCACCTGATACTCAGCTCCTCCGTCTAGGCTAACTCCTAGCGAAGCCAAGGGGGCTGGACCCTAATGAAAAGTAAAATCTAGGGTTTTTACTCTACGAGAGAAATAATTAATTCTAGGAGTTTTTAATATGGAATGGATGAAATTAAAAAATTACCAATTACTGCCAACACGATTAACCTTAGCAACACTTTAACTTAAATTAGATACACAAAATTCAATGACACATTGCGAGATTTATGCAAAAATAACAAAATAGACCAGTGCCAAAATGAAAAGAGTGCTTGCAAATGTGGGTTGCTAGTGTAGTCTCAGTGAAAGTATTGTAGTGTCTCGGTTGGTAAATTTTAAATTATTAAATGAATTGATTAAGGAATGGGTAAATTGTGGGTTTGGCCCAACAAGTCAAGTCCCTTCGAACTGAGTGCTAAAGCGGTAATACCAAGTGTCCAACAGGGCGAGGATAAACCTACTTAGAGTAGCCCCCTGACTCTGTAGTGATTACCCTTTGCAACCTCCTGAGTTCTCGAGAAAATAACTTGTGTGGATTTTCCTATTAGATCTAGTAACTCATATCCCTTTCTGATACAACCAACTGATCAGACAAGCTGCAGCGATGTAGAGCATACAAGGAAGGAGTCTTGATTTATTTTTAAAGTTTTAGAACAAGTTTTCTGATTTAGAAAAAAAGATAAAACCCAAGAGTCTCTTTCCAAATTCAGTACTCGGGCAAGCCCTTATCCACGAACCTGTACTTGGAAAAGCAAGGGGGTTTATTTTAACTTAGCAGTGCATAACAAAATTGTTTTTGTTTTTTAATTACTACATTGCTCAAATATTTTTCCTTATGGTACCGATATAGCGCAGTGGGTAAGTATTCAAGTTACTTTTGCAAAACTCAAACAAAGCATGAAATGATAAAGAAAGACAACTAAGCTACTAGCATATAAGAAAACAGAAAAATGACACCGACACAAATCCCCCAAGGGGGATGGGGACCGGGCTCTACCGAGCCTACTCAAGCTTTCTTTTATTAATCGGTTACAATGCTTCAGTAGAGAATGCTCTTTGGTCCTTGTTATTTGGGATCCAAAGGCTTACAACATGCAAGGGAAATAGGCCTAGCTAAGGGGAAAGCCTCCTGGGAGCTTCGGATGTTCGAAAAAGCTATTTTTGGGTAGAGTTTCCTTCTCTTTTTTGATGGGCCTGCTAAAAACCAGCAAGCGTATGTCAGTAAAAGATGCCCAAAAACACTTTGGAAGTGTCTTTGGACAACATGCAAAAAATTACAAAAAAAATCCAAGTAACAACTGATTACAAAAAAAAAGAAACAACTTAGTGAGGCAAGCTAGAAAGCTTGCCTTCTTAGGATCTTTGCTTCCTCTTGAGAAGAATGGCAAGCAAATCTCAAGCACAAAAATGCTAAATCAAACTTTAAAATGCACAAAAAAAACTCTTTCAACAAGCTTTTTTAATTTTCAAAATTTTTAAACTTGCAAAAGAGGGGAAAAGTAACTAGATCTAGAATTTTAAATGTACCTTTGAAGCAGACTAGAAATAGAAACTTTTAGACATCAGATCTACCTTTGATATGACTTTAGATGCTAGATCTAATACGGAAACGTTTGAAACCGAAAGAAAATTTTAAGAAATTTGTGGATCAAAAGTCAAAGAACCCAGAGTAGAGCAAGAAATAAAGGACAGAAAAAGCTTCCTTGGTGAGATCAGAGGGACAAAGCTTATTTTCCAATTTTACTGAAGGAAAGGTAGAGCACATTTGCTCATCAATACTCCAGCTTTAGCTTCTTGCAAAAGATTATCAACACTAGCAATGGGGATTAAAAAATACCTGTGTAAACCGAAAGAGACTACAACAACAATGTAGATCCAAGCATGAAATCATACATATATCAAATAGTCTTCCTCGACTTGCAATAAAAGAGTAACCTAACAAGAATTACCTTTTATTTCTACAAAAGTACCATTTCCTTCCGAAAGCAAGTTAATCCCAAACATATGCAAGCATGAAAACAAATATAGGTTACCTCACAAATGTAGAGTAAACTCTATCCAAACATCCGTAGATCCCACACAGAAATTGCCTCCAAAGCCTTTTATTCACAATACTTCAAGAAAACTATTACAATATTACAAGCAGAGGTTCCACCTTTTGATTCCTGAACAATGGAGAGGTGACCTGCTTAAATAGGAAAAGAGAGACCTAGGGGGGCCTCATCAATACTGAAGATGAAGTTAGAGTTTTCGTTGAGTGAAGCCGAGTTGAACAGAGGAGGTGATTGACACTTCTCTCACCAAACTCCCTCAACGAATCATAAACCTCCAACACATACCAACCAATGAACAACCAATGAACAAGACTGAAGATGATATCACTCACTACCCTCGCGTGAGTGTACGGCTCCTCCACGCGTGAGATGGTCTCACCAACCAAATATTCGCTTTGATCCATATTTATTAAATGGCAAATCATATTATAGACCAAAACTTTCAAAGTGATGTGGATAAAAGGGGTCCACCTCCTCCAAGCTATCATAAGCACAAGGCTTAGAGTGAGCTCCTCCCCGAGATGTTGATGTCACCTCTATTTAGACATTCGCTACCTTATAACCCAAACAATGATTTGATTTGATGTATGGAAATTCATAAACCAAAGTTTATGCTGATGTGAATATAATGGGGCCCACTCTTGCTCACGATTTCCTTCACGTCACCCTCTTAATATAACCTTCCAAAATCATTTTTTTAAAACCAAACTTTGATTTCATATGAGTTGAGGTATGAATCGCTAGTCACATGGGACCCTTGCCATGTCATTTTCATACAAAACAAAATGAATTTTGACTTATTCAAATTTGTCCTTTTAGTGTCAATTTGTTCAAACTTAGCATTAAAATGTCATTTTGATGCTTTTTTGGCCCAATAATGCCTCATGGGGTGCTCTGACTGTCCGACTGATGTGGAAAGTGGTCTTTTGGGTAAAGTGGACACTCCGGGTGTGAAAACGAGTGTTCCCACGTCAAAAACGGACTCCGTATATGACTTTTATTACAATTTGAAGTTTTTTAATTAAACCATTAAAAATGGCTTAAAAAACGGAAAAAAAAATATTTTTGCGGAAATTGACGAAACTCTAGAGAGACCTAGTACATGTCCATACGAATCAATTTGAATGCCTAGCATGGTGAAAAACACCGACATGAAGACTCTAATAACCTCCCTAGGCCGAAACACCAAGATGACTACCCCAACTTTGGAGGTGTGAGTGAAAAACTCAGAAATTATTAGTCGTTTGTTCAACAACCAATAATAACCAAGGGAAAAAACACTCTAGGCTAGTTGGCTTGATGCTTAAGTTCGGGAAGTCGAGCCTTTTATAAAAAATTAAATGCTAGGACATTTTTTACAATTTCCCCAAGGGGGTATGAACATGTGTTACAAAAAATAAAACGGTCATGGAGGCCTGAAAGGACTTCTGAACTCTGAATATGAACAAGTATCTTGTTCATCACTGACGGCTCACTGAAAGTCCAACTAGGTGCAGCCTAGTCGGTAACAATTACCATTAAGTTTAAATTAATCTATTCATCTTTTAACTCCTAAAGCACAACCTTTGAAACATAGTGAAAAGGAACTACCCCCTTGGACTTTCTTAGGAGATGGGTCTAAACGGAGGAGTTAGGAATCAAGGTGACATTGGGTTTCAGACTCATAGTTTCCCTCGGGAACACACCTAGTGGTTGGAAGACTTTTCCACGGTCAAGTGTGTTTAAGGCGGCAATAGCCACCTTTTTTAACAGAACTACAAATATTAAAAATCTAGATGCTTTTTGAACAGAAATAAAAATATTAAACAAGCATATTAGCAAAAATTGCAAACTAGGATTGATGGAATTGCACTTTCGAGAGCCTTGTCCATTTGTTCATTTATTTATGGAAGAGATATTTGCAATTGAGATTTTCATATTGTGCTTTAGGTGTTTCAAAGAGTTTTTTTATGGTGGAAATTTCGCTATCGAATGCTTACTACTCTTGAAATACTGAGAGGGGGGGGTGAATTAGTATTTGCACTAATTAAAAAAAATTAATCAAAAACAAGTTGCTAATCACCAATCATAGCATATCATCAATGTACATGAAAATAACAAGCTGCTCAGTACACAATGTTTTTGATGTGGAAACCCAAGTCCTGGGGGTAAAACCATAGAAGCCTTTTTAAAATAAATTTGACCCAACAACAACTTGGGTAAACAAATTTAATACAATTTTACCAACTACACCTAGAAGGGGCTACAACCCCTTAGGCTTCGTCAGCTACAACTGACAAGCTGCTATAACAGCTTAACTAATGATATTGTGAACCCTAGCACCACCCTACCACCCTGAAGAAAAAGACTGCTGAACCTGTGGACCTATCAAACACCAAACCCTGAATTTCTTGCTACTGATAATCTCTGCTTTCTGATCATGGTATATATCACTGCCAGACACTGCTCATGTACATCCTTGTACACCTCGTCATATACAATCACTGAACAAGTAATTATGTTATGAACATAAGACATGCATCATCATAGTGTATCTTCAAGTAGCATCATCATCGTCGTCATCAAGTGTATATAGATTATAGGAGAGCGACAACATTATAGAGTGTACAGTGTAAGCATCATAAACATCAAAGTGTACTTTATCAAGAGTACATCATCATCACATGTATTATCTTCATAGAGTAAATCATAGAGTTGCATGTATCATCATCATAGTAGCATGCATATTCATCATCACTGTATTTTACTCATTACTGTATTCAACATTGTATATACTCACCAGTGTTTTAAAAACCAGCCGAGTCCGAGTCCGAGTTGGCCGAGTTGACCCCTGGCCAAGCTGACTCAGCTTGCAACTCGGCTTGGGTGGCCGATTTTATACTTAGTCAACCGAGTTGGGTCCGAGTCGGCCGAGTTAGGGTCCGAGTTGGCTGAGTCGGCCGAGTTGACCGAGTTGCAACCCGAGTCAGCTGAGTCAATTGTGGCATACACCCACAAGAATGCAGACTCCAAAATAACATGTTTATTTTTTATTTTAAAGATTTTTCTTATTCTAACCATAACCCCAGGCCATAAGATGACCCCTTGCCCCTCTATTTTCCTCACACTTCTGCTATAAGTTGTTTGTGAGCATTTGGCATTATTGTTGTTTGGATTTATGGAGGCTTGGAGGAGCGTCCAACAGTGAAGAACAATTAACATGATTGAAAGAGTTGGATTGTTGGAGACCGGTTTTTTTGTTACCTAGATGTATGTTAACTTCCAACTAGCCATTGTTTCTTTTTTTCTCATTAAATTGACAAATATCAGTCCTGATTTATATTGTTTGCTGCCAAAATAATAAGATTTTTTTTTCTTTTTTCTTTGCATGTTTAGATTTGCTTTGCATTTAGATTCTAGATTGGCCCCAAGAAGAAAAGATCAAGCATGGATCCATGCTGCTGTCATTGAAGGAAAAATGTATTTCAAGTGTTGCAAGACATGGATTATTGATGAAATTAGGTTGGAGTTGCAACAACAGTTTGATGAATTTGAAGAGGAGAAGGCTAAACAAAAAGAGATGTATGATCATTGACATATGATGTAGTGGGATCATAGCATGTTGTTTTTTGGACTCTACAAGCCATTTAGGCCTCATTGCTTATGTTTTTGTTCTAGATATGTATTGCACTGTACACTTGATGGTCTGTCACAAAGATAGGTGGGTAGCTGGAAATAAAACTAACTATCTATCTCTTCCTAATCTACTTACTCATAAATTACAAATGATTACAAGACTTTAAAGAATACCCCAAGAGACTCTCTTTGGGGTTTACAATAGCAGAGAAATTTGAGAGAGAAAGTTGAGGAATGGAACCCCTTTTATGCCGGTTGAAGTGTGAGGAAATTTTATGTCTTTTGGGGCAGCAATTCTTCTTTAAATGTGAATAACCTGTCAAAAATCAGCGAGCTATTTTTCGCTGCAAATCACATAAAACACCTAAAAATGTTGTTAAAAGATTTAGTACAAGATTTACAATTTTTCACATAAAAGAAAATCTAAGTAACAGACAAATATCTATAACATCATTGAGCGCTTCGCGTTCTGATCTCGGTCCTTTGAGTTCACATGCGGGATACCATGATTAAGCCCAAAGTGTTATGATAAATACTTGCTGAAACTAGTATAATTACAAATTTACAAAAAATTTCTGAATGTAATAAATGACAGTAATATGGAATTTAGAGGGCTGGAAAATGAGTTTCCAGCCACCTAAATGAAGTAAAACTAGCAGAAATAAAAGGTTAAATTAATATATAAGGGGTTAGGGCTCTAAAACAAGGTTTATATTCACTAAACAGTGAATAAAACCTTGTTTAAAACAGGCTGAAACTAAATGGCCGAATTGAAAATGTTGTCGAAATGATGTTTCTTGAAGGAATTTCTTTGCTTGGATAACCTGCAATACAAACTATGTCTGCAAAATATTGTACCTCTAGAGATAAACACCGAACACTTCCTGCAAAACACTTTGTAAGAAATGTCAAATCGTTCACAAAAAAAAATAAAAACACTTCTATTCTTTAATCTCTCCACAAAACACTTTGTGGAGAGCTAACTAGAAAATAACAACAAATGCAAACAAAATAAATACAAGGTTACCTCAAGAAATGTAGATTATGAAAAGTTGCAGCATAGCATTCCTCCAAAGAATTTTTATTAAAATAGCCCAGCTTGGGCAAAACTTCAATACAAGGTAGCAAGAATATGAGAGTGAGAAGAAGAATTTTCCGGCAGCATAACAATAACATAAGAGATGGTGAATAATGAGGGAGTGATACCCTCATTATATAGTTGAGGCAAACCCCCAACCCTTTGAAGCTCAATGGTTGAGATTAGATCTAGATCTAGGGTTTAATTCACACCACTAGATCTAGGTATTTGGCTTTCTATTTCTCTCAATTAATCTCCATCCTTAGATTAATTTTAATCAAAGGCCATAATCTTAATCCATGTCTCAAATAATACTAGCCTTTAGATCTAGGCTTTTGATTTAATTTCAACCTTTAGATGAGCTTTTATGTGAATGGAAACATCATAGGCCAAGGTGGACGCCCTCCTCTAAACTTGGCGGATTCTCCAAATTAGGCGCTTCTCCATTGTAGCTAGACGCCCCTTCCTTTACAATGTAGTAGCGCCCTCTATATTGGGCGTCCTCTAAAATGGGCTAGCGCCCCACTAAAATGGTGGCGCCCTCTATATTATAATGGCTAGCGCTCCCAAAAAATAGCGCTCCACTAAATATGACGTGGGCCCCTTCCTTTAGCGCTCCTCCATTATGGGCTAGCGCTCCTCTAAATCCATTAGCGCCACCTCTAATTTGGCATTGACTTTCTCATATGTGGCGCCCCACCTCTATCTTTAGCGTGGGCCCTTTTTTATGCTAGCGCTTCCACTATCTTTGGCCTTGACTTTTATGTGAGCGTGGGTCCCTTCTTTTTTAGTGCACCCTCCATCAAATATAGTGGCGCCTCCAATGCTAGCACCTTCACTACGATATAATGTTACCTCCATTTTGGCTAGCGCTTTCATATGGTGATGGACGTTTCCTCTATGGTTAGCGCCTCCACTATATATTACATGGACGCCTCCCTTTACATATGGTTTGCCACTTTTAATCTTAGCTTTAGCTAGGCTTTAAACCTTGCTCCAAAATTTATGTAACCTTTAGACATAGGTTAAATTTAAATTCACTTTAGATAAAAACATTTCAATTAAATTTTTAAATTTTCCTAGAATTGACTTAGGAAAAATTAAAAATAAACTTGAAAATTTAATATCTAGGCCATGGTGGGGTAAAAAACCTTGGAGTAAGTTCTCCTAGGCTTAGGAACACCATACCAACTTACCATGGCATTTCTTGATTTTTTACTTCAAAATCAAGAAATGTGAATTTTGACTTAGGGAATTTAATTAATTCCCTAGGAAAAATAGACCTTGTTTAGAAAAAAATGGTCTATCTCCTCAACCACTCATCAGAACGACATGGGACTCGAAGCAGTGGCTTAGGGGGTTTCATAGCAGTTAACTTTGCATTCATAGCTCCTATTACAAAATGCCATGCTTGAGCGATTACATTATTACATCACGACTGAGTTAATTAATCACCAAGGGGTGAAATTAATTAACTAGAAAAATGATTAAAAATACAACAACACAACGAAACTCCGCAAGACTCTAGACAAGTGCCTAGCATGGTCATGAATTACACTTTGAAGCCTTAGCCACCTCATGGAATTGACTGGTAGAACGCCCGTCACCACTTTGGAGGATTTTGAGTGAAAACCAAACCGATTAAACTCGTTTACGCAACAAGATCAATTGGAAAGGGAAAAACACTCGATGAGGGGACTTCCCTAACAACCCGTTCCATGGTGTGGCATCCATATCATATGACCCACACTAGCACATTAAATTACATTAATTTTCCCACGCAGGGGAGCGGACATTTCGTTTTACAAAGGGGCAATAGCCCTGCAGAAATGAAAAATCCTCAGATTTTTCTAAGGTACAATTATGTACATCCTTATGTACATGGAGTTGCCACCTAGTCGAAATAGGTGGGCAACATCTGGCTCCAACTAGGGGACATGTGTTCGATGTTGCCCAACTAGGTGGGCAACATCGGAGAGCACATGAGAACTCCAGAATCTTGCAACCACAAATTTCTCACCAATAACCAACATAAGGTCTCTAGTAAAAGCAACAAATAAACAATAAACAATATAAATAAATGAAATTGCTATACAAATATGCATAAAGAATAAACAAATGAAATAATACAAAACTTTTAAAATACAAGGGAAAGGGTTAGGAATACGTTACAGAGGGTGTCCCTTTGGACACCACGTTGACTTTATGTGTAATAAAACTTGAGCTGTTGACCATTCCTTGGAATGTTCAATGGCTCACCATCCAAGTGACTCAGGTTGAAAGAATTTGGACCTGCAACTGATCTGATCACATAAGGGCCTAACCATAGGCTATCAAATTTCCCATGCTTTCCTGGCTTTTCCTTGCCTTTGTCCCATAGGACAACTGTATCCCCTACCTTGAAATCTCTCTGTCTAGCTGACTTGTCAAAGGTTTTCTTTGTCTTTTCTTGACTCTTAAAGTTTTAATCATAAGCATTTCTCCTTATTTCATCCAATTCAACTAACTGATTTACTCTGTTTTGAAGTTCAGACTCTTCTATGTCAAACTCTCGGAGCAACTGATACACTGGAAGGGTAAGGTGAATTGGCAGCTGGGTTTCTACACCATATACCAACTCAAAAGGACTCTTGCCTGTAGATGCTTTCTTTGTTATTCTATCAGCCCATAAAGCATGTTTTATTTTACTGTCCCAAGACCTTTTGTTTTCCCCAACAATTTTCTTGACTATGGTCATTAAGTTTTTGTTACTAGATTCTGCTTGACCATTTCCTTGAGGATAATAATCTGATGCATGAGACAATACTATGCCATACTTTAAACAAAATGCAGACATTTCAGCTGAACAAAAGGCTTTAGCATTATCTGTTACTATCTTTGAAGGCACTCCAAATCTTGTTATTACCCTATCTTCAAGAAAATCCATGACTACCTTTTCATTAGCAGATTTAGTGGGAATGGCTTCAACCCATTTAGTAAAGTAATCTGTAGCTGTTATAATCCATGAAAACCCATTACTTGAATTATCTTTAAACTTCCCTATGAAGTCTAAACCCCACTGCTGAAAAGGTGCTTCAACAACAACTGGCTGAAGGGGAAGAGCAGCTAACTTTTGTTTCCCAATGAACAACTGACAAGGCTCGCATTTCCTCACAAAATGATGCACATTTGAAAATATGGTGGGCCAGTAATATCCGGCTCTAAGAATCTTATGGGTGGTGGTTCTAGCAGCAAAGTGACCACCACAGAAACCATTATGAAAGTCATCCATTAGTTTTTTAGACTCATTCTCATCCACACATCTAAGGATAACG